>CANNZV010002522.1:0-107633 GCA_947561585.1 Caprella mutica
CTTCAGCTAAATTAATGGTAACATAGGATTCAATTAAAGATATTCTTCAATGGTTCTAAAATATCCCTAAGATATTGTTTAGGTTCACCTCAGAAACTCTTTGAAAAATGTTCCATATTTTGCAGACTGGCACTTTGAAACACTGGAGCCACAATCTTAACTGAACTCTAGTTAGCCTAAGTTAGGTAGTTAACAAACTTTAAGTCATTACATACAATATATTAAATAATTGATAGTACTACTAGTTAAGGTAAACATTACAATAAGAACAAATAGCGATTAGGTATAGGTAGCTTAGGTTAGGTAAATAAACAATAAGAGTAGGTAGGGCTGGGATATAAAACTACCTACCTAACTTATTTCAGGCGCAGTGAGATAGATTTTCAGTTAAGATAGATTTTCACCTATGAAATAGCATTTAAATTTCTCAAGTAAATAGGTAGCAGGACACTGTTATATACGAAAGGATTCATAACTGAGCAACTAACTGAGAACCTACCTTGATCACTTCAAAGAACTTAATGATATGACGCTCACTTCAGAAAAGCCCGCGAAAATTTCAAAGCAATATTTCGATTTGAGACAATAACAGAACAGATTTGTAACAAAGAAATATTCGACTCATCAGTGAAAAGCTTTAAGAGAAATAAATAAAAGGTTAATAGGAAAGAAATATGCATCAAAATGCATCCAAAGAAAGCTACTTTCTTTAATCTAAAGCTCTAGTAACACTTTCAACCAAAGAAAATAAATTAAAGAAGATAGTTTTTCTTTAAAATATGCTTCGATTTCTCTGTGTGTATAACTTAGATAACTTCCATATAACTTAGATAACTTCCATATAACTTAGATAACTTCCATATAACTTAGATATCTTCCATATAACTTAGATATCTTCAATATAACTTAGATATCTTCCATATAACTTAGATATCTTCCATATAACTTAGATATCTTCAATATAACTTAGATATCTTCCATATAACTTAGATATCTTCCATATAACTTAGATTTCTTCCATATAACTTAGATTTCTTCCATATAACTTAGATTTCTTCCATATAACTTAGATTTCTTCCATATAACTTAGATATCTTCCATATATATAACTTAGATATCTTCCATATATATAACTTAGATATCTTCCATATATATAACTTAGATATCTTCCATATATATAACTTAGATATCTTCAATATATCTTAGATATCTTCAAAATATCTTAGATATCTTCAATATATCTTAGATATCTTCAATATATCTTAGATATCTTCAATATATCTTAGATATCTTCAATATATCTTAGATATCTTCAATATATCTTAGATATCTTCAATATATCTTAGATATCTTCAATATATCTTAGATATCTTCAATATATCTTAGATATCTTCAATATATCTTAGATATCTTCAATATATCTTAGATATCTTCAATATATCTTAGATATCTTCAATATATCTTAGATATCTTCAATATATCTTAGATATCTTCAATATATCTTAGATATCTTCAATATATCTTAGATATCTTCAATATATCTTAGATATCTTCAATATATCTTAGATATCTTCAATATATCTTAGATATCTTCAATATATCTTAGATATCTTCAATATATCTTAGATATCTTCAATATATCTTAGATATCTTCAATATATCTTAGATATCTTCAATATATCTTAGATATCTTCAATATATCTTAGATATCTTCAATATATCTTAGATATCTTCAATATATCTTAGATATTTTCAATATATCTTAGATATCTTCAATATATCTTAGATATCTTCAATATATCTTAGATATCTTCAATATATCTTAGATATCTTCAATATATCTTAGATATCTTCAATATATCTTAGTTATCTTCAATATATCTTAGTTATCATCAATATATCTTAGATATCTTCAATATATCTTAGATATTTTCAATATATCTTAGATATCTTCAATATATCTTAGATATCTTCAATATATCTTAGATATCTTCAATATATCTTAGATATCTTCAATATATCTTAGATATCTTCAATATATCTTAGATATCTTCCATTGATTTAATTGTAAAAGTTAGAGGAAATTCTCTCCTGCTGATCCATGATAATTCTTGCAAGAAAACCTTTAAAAGTCGATAAAACTGATTTCTAATTTTACATCCTCTAGCAAATTATTAAAGTCTTCCATACCTTTAATTTCTTCTCTACAAAGGAGCGAAAAGTTAAACTCTATATAAAATAGTTTAAAGTTTAATATAATCGGGCACGGTTAATTTATATCTCATATATAAAGTACCAGTATACCTATACCTAACTGAAAAAAAGTAGCCGATTTGCTAGAAGATTGAAATAGGTTTCATTTTGAAGATAAGAATTCAAAGTTTTAATTCATAATAAATTTACTTTGATTGAAAAGATTTTAAAAGATCTATTATTAATAAATTTACTATTACGTAATTACCACCAGACTCAATAAATTTATCAAGACGAAAAACCTTTTTTTTATCACATGCTGTATATAGAGTATTAGCATAGGCTCTTGATGGTGTTCCATTTAAAACGATGTCAAATAAATGTGTTACATGACATGTTAAGATGAAATGAACAATAGATTTCTTTATTTATGTCTGAGTAGATACATTTCTCACTGATTTCTTTTTATCATCGCGATAATTAAATTTTTCCAACCCTGTTAATGATGTTTTTACATGACCTGATTTTTTTTTTAAATTGTGAACTGTACTGTGCACAGATCACGTATCGTATAATTTCCTTTAACTTTTATTTTACATAAAAGAGTTCCATATCTAACATAAAATAGATAAAATGTAGTCATCACGGATCCATTTCTAAACATCTCCAAAGGATTACTTTTCTCGCTCCACTGTTAATTGTGCCATTCTTTAGATAATAAACCGCTAATGAAATTAAAGCTCTGCAGATGTGCCTTTGTATCCTCTTTACGTATGAATGATATTAAAGTAAATTTGTGGTTCTCCTCTTTTAAATTAAACCTTATTTCAGTCTTTTAGCTACAATAGTTTACAAATTAAAGCCAATTTAAATCTGCTACTTTTTTGAGGACCCATATATGCTAGTACTCTAAAACGATAAAAAATGACGTTTCTCTTCTTGATAAGTTTATTGCTAAATATATTATTAAATAAAACTTGAAATGCTCAGGTATCTTAAAATGAAACCTATCTATTTCTTCTAGCAATAATAATTTACACAATTATTAATAATATATTCTTGTATCGGATACAAGGGGTATTTCCTTATCTATATTTCTTATCTCTTCAATAATAATATATTTTCTCCATATCAGTAGTTATTATATTATTGTACCTACTATTTAAGATATGTTCTATATTCAATAACAATACTAATTATTTATTTCATATATTATTATTATTATTAATAATTATTATATATTGCCTTTGTTATTCAGTGTTTCTCGATAACCTGTTCAACTACCTGGTTTCAATAAAAAATAGTTTCTATATAGAGCAGTTACCGTTGAATTCTTCTGCCTCGTTTTCTATATGAAAGAAAATTTTGCAGAGGTATTTTAACAGAGACTACGTCATTCTGCTATAATGCCTAGAGTACTGGAAAATTAGTATGGATTTTTCAAAATCAAAATTTTGTTTTAAAAAGGTTAAAAGGTCCTCTTCAGGCTCCGGGAACAAAATGAGTTTATTACATAATATTATAGAACTAAGGTCTACGATCATTATTCCGCAAACCGCATACAATTCTGTTCTGTAAATATATTATTATTTGTTTTTAAAGTTTTTGAATACTCTGTGAGCAACAGTTGAGCGAATCACTAATCTGATGCTCAAGAAGAAGATTGTACACTCTTTGTTTTGATTACAAATTTGAATTTTATAAACAAACCATGCGTTTTCGGCCTTTATTCTAGATATCAATTGTTTCCTAAAGTATATAAACGTGTATATTATAAATTCATTCAATTTTATACCTTTTCTCGAATATCAAATGGATTTATTAAACCTAATACTTAGTTGACAATCAAAACAAATGGTTTACATTCTTTTTCTTCAGGCGGAAAATTTCTTAAATTAGTAAGTCGGAGGTAAAATAGGTTTTGTAGAGTTTTGAATATAAAAATCTTAAAAAGCATATAAAATTAAAAATATGCTACCAAATTCGATGCGGTTTGCAGCAAAATGATAAGAAAAATTAGTTTAGTTGAATAAGGCAATAAAAATATTTGCTTGGAAGGGACCTTTAATCAAAGCAATTTCATTGATTGCAATTGGCTTTATTCTTAACCACTAATATGGTGATTCATTAACTCTTATAGTTTGGCAAGTGCTTCAACTTTGGGTTCTCCATTCCCCTCACTTTTTCCACATTCCCCATCATTCTCCGCACAGTTACCAACATTTTTAGAAATTCCCGGACAAATTTCAAAATAACTTGATGTTTTTCAGAGTAATGGGAATTAGGTAACGGCACGGTAGATATTTCTGATATGTCTAGCAGGTTTTCGATTGATTTGAATTATGCAGACATATTCTCTGTCTTATCAGGCTGTAGTGAAATTAATCTACAATTAATGCCATGAGTATTGTCACCGGTTAGTGGTAGGTGACTAAATTTACTCAATGCTCATGAAGTCACTTTTCTCTCTGACTGCTTTTTCCAGTTCCTTGTATTCAATTTCCTTTTGACGTCAGCGATATGACCTTTATTGGTTGAAGTAGACTTTAAATTAGCATGCTCAGTAAACTTGTATGAAAATTGGCACTGTTAGTAATTACTATAGGGATGTGACAATATGCAGCATAAAATATGCTTAATTTTTGACGCGATATGCAGCATATTGTATGCAGAGATGGGCGGGAAAGTACTTCCCAAGTACCAAGTAAGTACTTCAAGTACTACTTGAAGTACTTTCTAAAAAGTACTTTGAATAATTACTTAGAAGTACTTTTTACAAGTACTTGTTACTTTCCAAGTAAAAAGTACTTTGCAAAGTACATTTTTTTCCTTTCAGTCAAGAGATTTTAAAAGATTAGTTCTAAAATCTCTACAAAATTAATTCTTTTTCTCATCAAAACTGTATTTACAGCAACTGGATAAAAACTAGAGTTTGAAGAGGTCCAACATGTAGGAAAATTGTTTGTCAAGCAGTAAAATTGAAATCTTTGTCAAACAGTAGAATCGAAAACTAAGACTGTAAGACATTGTATACTTTTATGTGACGGTGAATATTTATATATTCTGACATACAATCATGTATAGAGACTATGAGTTTTATTGACCAATTTAAGTACATTGAATATAATTATTTTGTGATACCTAGATATCACAATCAATATTTACCAAACACATTGACGAATTATAAGCGTGTGGACGTGTACAGTGATTCACTGTTATGATGTACTATCAGAGAAAAGAGTCACTGTGATGATGTACTATTAGAGAAAAGAGTCACTGTTATGATATACTATCAGAGAAAAGAGTCACTGAGAAGAAGTACTATCAGAGAAAAGAGTCACTGAGAAGAAGTACTATCAGAGAAAAGAGTCACTGAGAAGATGTACTATCAAAGTTAACAGCATAAATTATTAGTTTTTAAATTGTATAGTAAATGTACTTGGTACTTGAAAGTACTTTAAAAAATACTTGGTACTTGTACTTTGAAAGTACTTTTTTATTTGAGTACTTGGGCAACTACTTCAAGTACATTGATTTACGAGTACTTGTACTTAGTACTTAAGTACTTTCGATGTACTTTTCGCCCATCTCTGATTGTATGCCTATCTCTGCATATAATATGCATAAATTCAATGGGCATATATGCTGAACCAAAATGCATACTGGAAATATGCATTTTATATGCCAGGAATTATTCAATATAGTGTGCATATAATATGCTCAAAGTTAATAATTAAGGAATTTAAAATAAAATCAATCTGTATATAGTTATGTTTTTGATTGTAATTGTATTTTGGTGGTTTGAATGGAACTTGCAATAAATCGAAGGTGTAATCTCAAGTTTCTTTTTACTGCGAAATGTTTAACGTTAGAAAATAAAATAAAGCTGTTTTAAATTTAGACTTTTTAATAGTTAGTCAATTTCAAACAGTGGAATGGCCCTCTATTATTAAATGGCATTTCAGGTTTTCAACAGTGAATCTCCTAATGTATTTTTGTACTGAGAAAACACCCGTTCTACATCACAAGAAGAGCAAATGTCTCTTAGCCAAATTCAGTCATCTAAACTATCCTACATTCATATATCACATTCCGGTCATTACTTTAAGTCATGACTTGAAAATCATAAACCATCTTGTTAGACCAGCGGTTCCCTTTAAAGATCCCCAGCTATGAGTAGCGACACTAAGTTATTAATTTAATTTTTATATTAATAAATGATTAATTTAAAGTCGTGTTCAATATTACTTAAATATGTAAATTATATACCTACGAGCAAATCACCTTTCATATTATTCGAGTACTACAACTCTAAAAGTTAATATATTAAAGAGATATAGAGTTTGTTGCTCAAAAACTTCTGCCTTCAGATTCATCAGGAGGGGGTCAGAGCCTTTTTGATGGAGTCAGGGGTCGAAAATTTTGAACTGACGCAGACTACAAGCCACAGATATAAGGCACGAATTTAAATCCATTTCATTTTTAGTACATGTTAAATAACTTGAGAGCTAAAACTGTTCATAGCTATAAAATATAAATACTTATTTTATAAAACTGCTAGTTTCAAGTCTAAAATTCAAAATAGTCAGAGTCGTGAATTTTATGTACCAATTCCGCAGCCCTGATTCCTCAGTCTGAATGTCCTTTGAGACATAATCACTATTTACTAGTTTGGTTTATTTCAAGTATTCACACCACTCTTCCCTATTAGTGGCGCAGTAACTGTACTACCTAAACTTTCTTCATTTTAAACTTTAAATTAACAGTATCCTAAAATTCACCATTTATCAATTTAAATCTAGATCTACTGAAATTTTGCTGTACAAACCTAGGTTACGTTAAGTTGCTAAATAGTTTTACATTATCGATCGAATAGATTTTATAAACTGGTAACATTGTAACTGTTATTTCAATTGGTATCCAATGTACATGTTCGTTACCTGGATACCAATTGAAATATTTAATTCAAATAAAATGTTGAATTATTAAACCAGTTATTGTATGATCGAAACTATAAACTGTTCAATAACTCCGAACTTAGAATGGGAAGAAATGAAAGAGTTTAAAGACAATATAAAAATTTATTTCCTTTTTAAATGTAAAACTTGTTCTCTGATGCAGAGAGGTTCTCTATCACAATGAAGGTGGTCACCTCTACTGACCACCTTTGGAGTTGTGGGGCACTCAGGAGGTGGCCTTCTGGAAAAAAAAGATTGGGATATTTAGTGATGAAAGATGCAAAATATCAAGCCATTAATATAAGACCCGCTGTCGAGGAAATTTAAGGTAAATCATAGATATTACGAACTTCACCTTTAAGTAACACATAGACTATAGTTAGGGTAGTTTCGAGTTATCGTACGGTTACACATTACTGATAATGCAAGAAAAGCATAATTCTCATCACTCATTTCAAATTATTGTATCATGGATGGTATTGGATACCAATTAAAATAACTGGTATAGTAAAACATGGATTGAAAATGTGGAAATTGACTCCCCAAACAAAACATAAAAACTTATCTTGGAGGAGCTACAACTTAGAATAAAAGAACGGTAAAGGTTTTATTTTAATATGATTAATGTAATAAATACCTCTACTTCCATCTCCTCTTTCTTTTCAGTTCCATTACTCTCAGTCTTTGCCTTCTTGCTCTCACTCGCCTCTTCCACTTCTTCCTCAGGTTTGCGCTAAAGAACACAGTACATTACTCTACTAAAGAAAGATTTTAGGAGGGTGGCTGGTCCTGTCGCCAAACCACACGGGGGTAATTTTAATTTTAGTATGGGTTTAACGTCTGCTTTGGAACCAAAGGCCATATCGCTGACGTCAAAAGGAAATTAAGTACAAGGGACTAGAAGAAGCAGTCAGATAGGAAAGTGGCTCCATGAACAAAGTCACTTACCACCGTCAGTGACAATGCT
The DNA here is from genome assembly GCA_947561585.1 of Caprella mutica. Classification (NCBI taxonomy): domain Eukaryota; kingdom Metazoa; phylum Arthropoda; class Malacostraca; order Amphipoda; family Caprellidae; genus Caprella; species Caprella mutica. Next base: position 8,119 of record CANNZV010002522.1, read on the forward strand.
CATGGATGCAGAAAAGCTACTCCGTGAATGCAGTCACTTACCAAGGAATGTGACGAAACGGGACACAAGCACCGGTGGCTGCACTCACAGATGGAAGAGGAAAATGAAGAGGTGACAGTAAATGAAGCCTAAGAGACTACCTAACACAAAATCTAAGACCTCGTAGTTGAAGAACATAACCCTAGCGCTATCCTCTAAAACTGCAAGTAGCGTTAAAAAAATGATAAACATGGTAAAAATGAAAAAAGAAAATCCATAATCCAATTGACAACAGTTCGGCAAGGGACGCCACCCCCCTTCTCTTCCACAGACAGCTTCAGGATAGTGCCCCTTGGGGACCACACAGGGGTAAGTTATGAATTATCGGTCAGTTGCACATCTTCGGTAATAAGAAAATATATAATAATTATTTCATGTTAAACTGACAGATGATTCGTAATTTACTTTTTCACCGAGAACTTCAAAACCCAGTACAAGCTATAAATGTAATGATTTAGCGCATCTAAGTTTATGTTAGCTGTTAGAATAGGGGGGGGGGGGGGGGCGATGACAAAATGAATAGATGTTTTTTTTACTATATAATAAATATACTTAATTTTGCTTAAAAAATAGACAGTTTCGGCGAAAATGTCATTTTCTTTGTGCTCTCGGCAAAAGGACCTAAAACCCTTACGAGAAATTTTGAAAGCTACTCGAGTTGCAGCTCCTCCCAAAATTATTATTCATTATACAGAAGTTAGCTGGAGACCATTAAAAAAAATCCTCCCAAGAAAGCACCCGAAGTTCCTACCTTTTTCCTGATCATGGAGGTGGCGATAGGCTTTGCAGAGGAGGAGGATGTGGAGGATTCACCAAAACCGGTGGAGGAGCTGGAGGAAGCGCCTACAATTTCTCCCATTAGTTGAGCCTGAGGAAGAGGGAAAAATATTAGAAAGAATTCAAGATATCACAGAGCAAACAGATCATATCTTCTAATTAATTCAACCCACCACAATCTATTTTTATTCAGGATATTCCCTATACTTTTATATCCAAAATTAAAGTTGAAGCTTAAATATTTTCTATTAGTGAAATTATCCAGTAGTTAGCTTTCGATTTACAGAAGTTATATGTAGCTACACTAGGTTTAAAGGGTGTAAATTAGGAAGGAATTACCAGGAACATTTTATTTCATTCATTCATTAGAAATTCGTAGAATTTTGATATAACGTGTAGGGGTTAACCAGTTATTATGTTTTGCATTTAGAAATGACTAGAGTAATTAAAGCACCATCCTCACCTTCATGGACTTTATTTTCTCGGTGAAGCTGGCCTTAGTTTCTTTGATATCAGCAGTCTTCTCCTTGAGTTGAGGCAGAAGAACTTCCAGCTCCTTGAAGTCCTTCACTAGACTCTTCTGTTCTTCACTCAAAGAAGTCATATCCACTAGAAGAAGAAATTAGCACAAGACACCCATATTTAGTAAATATATAGAATTTAAATTTCTACATGTTGATTAAAGCAGTTTGGCTGCAATAAAATAAAACTCGCACTAATGTAGTTATAGAGCAATAGGACTTACTATCATCAGTGACTGTGATTTTCTCCTTCTCCAGTTTCTCCTTGTTGTTTGCTAGTCTCTTCTCAATGACAGTGACAGCCTTAGCCATGTTATCCAAAGCATCATCGAAATCATCAGCAAAGGAGTGAGCCAGACCAAGCTGGTAGTAGGTCTCTGCCAGACATCTGTCATCAGCTGACAGCAGCTCTTGCTGTGAGAACCAGTGAAGTTAAAAATTGAAGTCTAGTACAAATTTTTCCCTACTTATAACATTAATTAATAGACATACATTATTTAAACCCATTCTAAAAATTTAACGAGAGATATGAAAATCTGAAAGAGATTGCTTAGTAAAATTACTAAGCTATATTGGAGGTAACTACAGTCTAGTTGTTCTAACTCACCTGCAGTTTAAGACATTCCTTAAGATTCTCTACACTGTCAGTGTAGTTATCATTCTCCATAGACACTTCACCTAACTTGAGGTACACTTGTGACAGTTTGATGTTATCTTCCCTAGTTCTGTCCTCTTGCTTAAGGTAAATTGTTCTACACAAATCTAGGATTTCCCAGGCAAGCTGCAAATTGGCAACCTCTTCTTCTGTAAATAGAATTAAAATGAAAAAGTCATTGCATTATGCTCTAATTTCACATATCACACTTTTCTAATTTTTTATTACTTTCAAATCATAAATGTGTCTTCGTGTACCAGACTAAATTCAAAATACCTACTAGCATTACAATCAATTTACTTTCTTTGAGGAAATGTAAATTTAGTGAACTGAAATGTATCCTCATATTTTTAATAAATCTGAAACAACTGATTGAAATATTTTTTGAAAATTTAAGTAAATTCCGAGCTTCCAAACATTTTCACGTTCTCAATCACAAGACTATAATTTAACTTAATTTTTTTTTCTGTTATCTATGGTACTTACATGCGAATTAAATACCAATTAAAATATGGAATATTATATAATCATGCAATTGATTAAAATAGGGTATGAAAAGGTTACCCTAGTAACTGAATCACTAACCTTGTGAATCCTCTTCAACAGTTTCACCTTCCTCTGCTGTGTCACCTTCACCCTCCTCTTCTACTTCTTCATCTTCCTCCTCGGCATCTTCTTCGGTTTCTTTTTCTGTGATTGAGATAGTAGGTTGAATATACATACAACTGTGGTAAGGTTTGTTTTATTCATCAATAAGACCATCTTAAAAATACTCCCACCTGTTCTAACGCTACTTCCAAGGTACTTCATGCAGACTAGGTACTGTACTATTTTGTACTTACTAAAAATACTCGTGCAGTAGCTATATTACTTACATACATTACTTTCAATTTACAACCACAGAAGAGACCACTTAATGCAAACTGAATAAATCTACAATCATATTATGTACGAAGTTAGACCTAAGATAGCAATTACAGAAAACATTCAAGATACCCATCTGGTAGAGACTGAGATAGAAAAGCATAAGACAATCTACACAAATTAGTACCAAGTTTAAATTCTTCAGAAGAAAAACCATATCGCTGGCATTACAAGGAAATTAAATTCAAGGAACTGGAAGAAGCAGTCAGAAAGGAAAATGGTTTAGAAAAAACTAACCAACAGTCAGTGACAATGTTCACTGATACAGAAAAGCTACGTTAATATAAACTGCGTCCATCGCTTTATTGCAGATCACTATTTTGTGAATAATTTTAATAATATTGATCGTACAGTAGTGAAACTTTGGTGACTAGAAGATTGCTTCTATGTTAGTATTTTGCTGAAATATTTTTCGAATCCATGAGAAAATTGGTAAGTTATGAACGTTTATGTATTTTGAAGGCATTTTAACTGTCCATCGCTTTATTGCAGCTCTGTGAAAAGGTCAAAAAATGTGCGATTAACTTCTACAGAGAGGGTAAAAAGTATAGCAGGTCCTGCAGAAGGGAGGACTCTTCTATATTTAGCTTTATAACTTGGAAGGGTTAAGAGAACAATAGTTTCTTTTGTGGAAAACCCCGACACAAGCCAAAGGAAATATTAGGGTACGAGAAAAAGTATTTCCCCTCGAAATATGCGAAAAATAAGCAGGCGGGTCATAAGGCAGCTAAATGACACTAGTGTCTCCATTTTTGACAAGGCTGTCTTTGGTCTTACGTCAAAACAGTTCTGATGTAATGTCTCAAATGAAACTGTCAGAAATGCTCAATGGGGTTTAAGACCAGAGAACAAGGCGATCAAGTCATGAGAGTCTCTCATTTGATGCCCAGAGATATAAGGAAGAAAGTTGTAACCCTTCTATAGCATGAGATTGTGCGAAGTAATGCAAGAAAATCATCTTTTGCCAACAGGATAATTGCAAACTATCAGGCCAAGGGAACAAATACTCAACAAAAGAGACAATGTAGGATTGAATTGTTAGGTTTACACCCTCTGGTACTCGGAAAGGGCCAATTAACGTTTCACCAATGATGCCCGCTTAAAACATAAAGCCACAGCCTCCTTGTTGACGACGAAACCAGTGTGGATTGACAGCTCCAGTAGGATCCAAACTTTAACCCATCCATCCAGACAATCAAGTGTGGCTCTTTCCTCATCTGTTAAAAGAACAAGTAGGAAGATGGTTTTCATGTAATTCTGTGTACATCTAATGCCTTTTTCCTTTTGGGTCTTGTCCATAGGAGGCCTGGAAATGGGCTCCACGTTCCTTGTCTCATTTAAGACACTGTTTGGATGAATAACCAAGGACAGCCTTGTCGAAAATGTAGGCACNGGACTGTTTTGAGGTAAGACCAATGATAGCCTTGTCAAAAATGGAGGCACTAGTGTCATTTAGCGGCCTTATGAATTGCCTGCGCATTTTTTGCATATTTCGAGGGGAAATTCTTTTTCTCGTACCCTCATCTGTCCTTGGGTTTGTGTCGGGATTTTCCACAAAAGAAACTATTGTTCTCTTAACCCTCCCAAGTTATAAAGCTGAATATAGAAGAGTCTTCCCTTCTGCATGACCTAGTACAATTTTTACCCTCTCGCTAGCAGTTAATCGCCCATTTCTTGGCCTTTTCACAGAGCTGCAATACAGCGATGGACAGTTAAAATGCCTTGAAAATACATAAACGTTCATAACTTTCCAATTTTCTCATTGATTCAAAAAATATTTCTGCAAGATACTAACATAGAAGCAATCTTCCAGTGACCAAAGTTTCACTACTGTACGATCAATATTATTAAAATTATTCACAAAATAGTGATCTGCAATAAAGCGATGGACGCAGTTTATTATTAAAATTATTCACAAAATAGTGATCTGCAATAAAGCGATGGACGCAGTTTATACTAAACCAATGTGTACCAAATTCCAAATAATAATATTAAACATACCAAGAGAAATAAATATATAGGTAAATAAGACATTGAAAAATGAGAGAGCAAAGCTGTGACTTGGTGGAATGTGATCCAATTACAACTCGTGCATGTGTGTGTACTCCATGAAAACTTGGACAGATGTTATCTTATAGGCTAACCAAACTGTATTTCTACGTTGACACACGTCACCACAGTGCCATTATTTTCCAAATTTACGTGATTTACGCTGAATTACGTTTTTTTTAACCAATTTATTAAATATAGGCTCCTTTTTTAATTACAAAGATAAACTTTCTCTTGGCATGCTCTCGTCAGTCGTTTATTCCTTTAGTAGCGTGCAGTGCACGTCAGAGTACGTTGTCATGACGTAACGGCGACTCTATTTAAGGATTGCGGAGCATGCTGGGAGGAGTAATCGAACTAATAGACCAATTTCCATTCCATCTCATTCATCAATTAGAATTCACACGGAGAGTACTTGCGACTCTCCAATCAATTTAGATAATTTTAAAATTTTAGGTAGTGCAAACAATTTCAATGAGTTGAGAATTTCAGAATCACTTCACATTTTTAAACGTCAACCAATTTTAAACAATAGTGGCAGTTCTTATCCTTTTACTTTTAATTAGGTTTTTCATTTTCAATAAATCTTAGTGTATAATCTTTTATTTTTTATGTTCCATTACAGATTTTATGTTTTAGTTGTTAATGATAGCTGAGCCTTTCGAAACGTCCTGTTTTAAATAGAAATGCACCATTCAGTACTAGTGTTCTTTTTTATCCTTTAATTATATGGAATATATAATAGACCGAATTAAACAACACGAAGATATGATGGTTCTTCTTAATGCAAAACTTCTCCTATAAAATGCAAATTTTCCATTCGTATTGGAACATGTATTTTTTATGAATATGATTCCATTTAAGTATTCTTACTGGGAGTTTTTCAGACACCAAACATATTAATGCTGAGTTGATAAAATGTCTGAACTTTAATTAAGATTGAAAGATATATAATTAATTCCTAATTTTCAAAGAGTTTATGCTCTTGATTATTTATATAATGAAGATGAATAGTTCAATAATTGATTAAATGTTCCAGAATTTAAGTTGAATCTTTGGAAAACAATATATCAAATTAGCTCAACCTTTTATTCATAATAATTATTGATTCCACTCTTCCTAAAGTCTTCTTATAATTTCAATTTATTTTTTGAATTAAATCACAGCCGAAAATTAATATATCAACAATACATCAAATTATTTTGCAAATAATGTAAATAATCAAACTAATTAGTGATAAAGTCATCAAGATCTGTATAAAATGATAGCAAGTGCATTGAGATGCTGATTCGAAGAAGTAATTCTATCATATAACTTGTAGCAGAAGTTATTGAATTTTGTATAACAATTAGTAAGTGTTTCATGGTGGCCAGAAGTTTGTTATTGGTGAAATGACATCTGCAGCTGGACTCTCAACTCCTCAGGTAATACCACCGTCAGAAATTAAACTACTCTGTCAATTGGATATCAGTCTACAGGAAGAACTTTCCTTGGGTAGTTCTTTGGAGAATTTGGCTGCGCGTATACGATCTTCTATGTAGTAATCTAATGACATGCTACAAGAAATTCCATGTTTCCGGTAGCGAATGAGAGTTTTTGCACTCCTACTTTACTGAGGATATGCGAAAGTTTGGAATTAGAACTGATACATATAGTGACAGGAAATTCATTATTACATATATCTTTTTAATCCCACCGTGTTGGTTGAATTTCATAAGATGATGATGGATATTGGCAGATGTAATGGAAGTTCATTTACATGTTCTATAGGCATTGTTCATAAGTATTAAATGTTTGATCACTCTAATACTCAGAGGTTAGCTTTATTACTGACGAAACTCTCCTGGTTAAACTTATTGATTTTGCTTTAGCCTCATTGATCAATTATGCATCGACTATTTCCTCACTGAAACTGTGATGGCATCACCAATTTCCCGCCTGTTTTTCTTAGGCTTTCTAATATAAGTAATTGTTACAATGCATTGAATAATTTCTCCTTTGGAGTCCTCTTGAATGCCGGCGGTTGAAATACTTGGCGCAGACCCTGACCGACGATAACGGCTATGTTAACTAAATAAGTCTTGGATAGCGTGCAGAAAACATTATGTGCAAACATTGTCAATGTCAGAAATACTTTTTTTGAAAGGAATCCATATTTGACATAATATGAATTAATAACTAGAAAACATAGATGTATGTTATTAAAACAATAAAATAAGTTCAACGTTCGTTGTATCTATTGGAGGTTATATAGCAAAAATTAAAGCATTGTCAAATAATTTAATTTGAAAATATAATCCAAAAATGTAAGCATTGGCATTCTTAATCAATTTTTTATACTCAGACCAATATTAAATAGCAATCAATCTTTCATTACAATAGTATCCAGCTTCAAATTTTATCAACATGAGAACAAATTTGATCAATTCTAATAATATTTTGTAATTCCAAATTTCGTTACTCATTCTATAAATTTTCCACCCCTTGCTTCTGAGGTAAGTTCCTAGTTATCGGAGAGTTCCTCTTTTTCGATTATACATAAGGAGAAATAAGGAGAAATAATCTTTTTATTATTATTTAAATGTTATTGTGATTGGCAAACTCTGCATGATAACTACGTGTACCATGCAAGTATACAATTTAAAATAACAGGTAAATATAATAATTATCATACACTCTTTTCTCATGCGTGGAAAATTGCGAGTAGAAAAACTGGCACATGGAAGATTGCCTCTGGGAAAACAGCCACTGTGGGAAAATTGCCAACCGGAAAATTACCACTGAGGAAAATTGCCACTATAAAATAAATTAACATACAAACTAAAAAAATATGATCGTCAATTAAAAATAAACAAAACAAATTTGTGAGCATGGTAATTAGTCTCAATATATTTGATGAATTATCAAGTTTTCCTATAGAATGTTAAGTTAGATAGGATATCAATTTATTTAGTTTCCTAAACATAGAGAAATTTAGTATTAAAATAGTTATATCCCTAAATAATAAATAGTGAAAAAAATTAGAGGGCAGTTTTCAGCAGAACATTGTTGGAGTAAGTACGATTGAGAGAGGATTCAAATTAATTAATATATTTTGAAGAGGAATATCTGCTTAAAATATCACCCACAAAAAAGACTAATACAATGAATTAAGAAGAAGCAGGGAGACAAGCAGATGGCTAAGGAAAAATAGTTTATGAATGCTAAATGATGATCATAAAAAAAATAATTAACATAACACCACTCAATGGGGCTGCAAAAAGGGTGTTAAATCTAACAAATGAGGTACATTTCAAATGGAGGATAAAAGCTACATTAACTATTTAATTAACCTTAGAAATAAGTAGTTTGGTATATATCACAAAAAGGTAACGTATATATCACTATTCAGGCTAGATATTATAAAAAACCCAGGTAATTTCTAGTGCACTTGTGGATGGGAGAAAATAACTGGACGGGAAACTTGTAGAGTTCAGAACCTTCAAAAAATTCAAGCTCCTGAAAACATAAAGCCAAGATTAATTGCGTATCAGCATACTGATTAATTGCTTATCAGCACACTGAATAATTGAATTCAGCATAATTTTTTGATATTTAAAAAAAAAAATAGTGGCATTTTTAATCAGTGTCAATTTTTGAGTGACAATCTTCCAACAGTGGCATTATTCCCACAGTTTAAAAAGTAACATTTTTAAAACTCGAAGATAATTGGAATATTCTCTTTCATTCACGGTGTTTTTCAGCGCAAATTAACTGTTCATCTCAAGAATAAATTGGAGGGATGAATTACAAGATATTTTCTGTGAACTAAATTGCAAAATGGAGAAAATTGAAGTTGGAAAACGTATAACAAATTAATTCTCACATTCTGTGTCTTACAATATATTGAAATATATTAGAAAGAACTGATTTCCTCATTACGGAGAAATAATTGAACGGCAGCAAACCGTTGTTTCAATTTATCTTTACTAAGTTTGTTCAAATACTAATAATAGAACAAAATTCTTTTATTTGTGGAACTCGGTTCGTATTTTCAATGTTTATGGATAAACAATAGCAAAGTTTTCACCAAAGAAAATGAAAATGAATATTCCCTATCTCGTTGATAAAAACAAATAGGATTTTGTTTGCTGTTCTGCACTTGATCCATCGTAACTGATACTTTCTCTTTATTATGTCAAAGACATCAGAGTGAAATTGTGTATATAATATCAATAAATTTATTATATATTATACATTTAAATATATAATATATTAGTATAAAATAAATAATTATATACTCTCAATTTCTCTTGTGGAAACCATTAGAGACTTTCATGTAAGAGAAAATTTAATTGGACAAGTAATGTGTCAACCTCATCCGCCTATTAGATCAGCACCTCAATTTTCCTTCTCCAGGTCGAGTTACAAAAGCTATGATATACGGAGGAAAAGCTTCGAGTTTTGGGGTGCTTTCACTTTTTTGATCAAGTAAGAAAACTATATATTCAATGGAAGTATTATTTAACTTTAAATTTATTTCATTTTTATGATACTAGCAGTAGCAATTCAAGATATCAATTGAAATCAAATTTAAATGAAAATCATTACAATATAAATTTTTATCGGCTAAAAAAGTATATGGACCATCCAATAAATCAAAATATATACATACATACCTTATGAGAACATACATTTTCATTAACTTCCAAGATGTAAATTCATGATCATTTTTTATAAAATGAACCTCGGCTAAAATACGAATTAAATATATAACATGTATGAAACTAATAATTTAATGTCATAATTTCTAATTATATCGTGACACCGTTGACATGTTAGATAATTGACACTGAGATGATATAAACTCTTTCTACTATATTATTTTGAGTGAATGAACCCCGTATGTATAATGCTCATCCATTAAAATAATAACAAAACAAAAGTTCTTGTGAGTGTCTGCAAACAATTAGTAAGAATTTCCCTGCGGTATCCAACTCACCATATCTCTTTTGTCTAATTTACGAAACAGAAAGCATTCTATAATTTCTCTTTGTAGCTCAAAAAGTACAAAAAAGAAATATTCTTCTTTTTCTCTCTAGATTAGAAGAGAGGAAAAAACAGAATGAGAGCACTACTGATATAATATACACAGAGAAAAAGCTATTTTCTCAATTCCTTATTTTGGACCATTCAGTATTTACACGATTCCACCAACAACAGAAACGAACATTGTTATTATTACACTGACATTACTTGTATTATACAAATTAGGTGATTTGAATTGAAGATATCAACATTTGTGTTCGTATACGAAATATACGAATACTCCTAATTTTCATTTCTAATTCTATGTGTAGTAGAAGATTTATTAGCATTTAAAAGTGTAGAACGATTTATATCGATAACCAACAATTTCATTTGTTTCTATTCAATTCTTCCTACTTCAATACTTCATAACAATTTATCTCCCAGCGAACTGTTATGCTAAAGTAAATATCTTACTTACTTATTTTCAGTAAAATTAGATATACTCATTACCCAACTACTTCGTTTATTTTCTCATTTCATTTACAACTACGTAATATTATATTATCCATAAAGACAATGGAGGAATTTAATGCTAATAAATTTCTCTCCATTCTTCTTGCAGTCAAGTTAGTCTTTTGATGGCGACTCTGAATCTTTATGTTCATTGAGAGCGAAAAAATAAATATATACTTAACTTAAATTACAAGGGGGTGTAGACGTTTGATTTGCTCGAACCATTTCTAAACGATGTCTTTTTATAACCATAAAAGAGAATTATTTCCGAATATTAATCATGAGAGGTGCAGTGTCACTATCACTCGCAATGAACATCCTATTTGTTAATTGGGTACAAATTTTAATGAGTAATTACCCTTATGTTTGGTGATCAATCAAACTGCATATTTTAATGATATGAATAGCATTTTAACAATGTGAATTCAATTAGAAATTAATTACAAAAATATCATTCGTCACAACAGGAAATTTAATATGAAACACACCTGATGGTCGGGAGTCCCCAAAAAGAAATTTATAGTGGTGGTCACAGAAGATTAAGCGGGGTCCTCTAATCTTCAATGCATCATCTACTTACGGTAACTCTGCAAACTTCCTTATTTATAGTTGATCATGGTTTTAATGGCATTAAAAATAAAGTATAATAGCTTATAAAATATAATAGATATTAAAGTATTATACTTATAGCTTTAAAAGTTTAATAGCTTTTGAAGTATTTTTAACGGTTTTCAAAGTATTTATATTAGCTCTTGAAGTATTCTTAATGGATCATGAAGTATTTATAATAGCTTTAGAAGTGTTTAAAATAGCTTTCAAAGTATTTATAATAGCTGTTATTGTGATTATAGTAACTTTTGAAGCTTTATTAATAACTTTTAAAGTTTTTATAATAGCTTTTATAGTGTTAATAATAGCTTTTTAAGTACTAATGACAGCTTTTAAGAGTATCATATCTTTAAAAGTAAAATAACTTTTGAAGTATAGTAGCTTTCAATGTGTGATAATTTATAAAGTATAATAACACCAAAGTCAAAGTTCATACATTATAGAGGTAAATGCACAGGAGAAAAAATTTAGATACGGATACATTTCTATGTTAACCCTAATGAGTTTGACGTATGTTTTCAAGGCACACCGTTTTTAAATTACTTTATATCTTTCATGTCACTCCATTAATTTACCGGCATTTCTTGACTTTGTTCCTAAATAAACATCAAATGTGTTTTTGTATTAAAAACTTTAAAAATACTTACGTATCCGCGTTAATCAGCGTAAATCACGAATATTAATCGCACTCTAGTGACGTTTGACAACGTAGAAATACAGTTTGGTCTACCTATAAGCACACATTTAACCACGTTTTCATGGAGTACATACACATGCACTAGCTGTGATTGGGTCATACTCCACCAAATCCAAGCTCTGCTGCCTCAGTTGCCAATGTCTTGTATACCTAGGTATTTATTTCTCCTTATATGTTCAATATTTTTACTTGAAATTTGGTGCAAATTAGTTTAGTATATTATACTAAAAACTTGTAAAAAATACAGTACTGAGGTTTATAGATAAAAAATTTTTTAGCACATCGTCAATTCTGATAGTCAAACTCATTAGGGTTAAAGCTTGACTCTAATGCTTGTTGGGGCTTGATTCCAATGCTTGTTTGGGCTTAACTCCAATGTATGTTGGGGCTTGACTCCAATTAATATATGATGGTGTTTTACTCAAATATATGTTGGAAACTTGGAAGTTATATTTGTTCACTAATTATCACTTTTCTTTTAATCTTACTAGTCAAAATATTGTCAGCAATCACATTCTTATAACTTACTTGTCACCGTGGTAATTAATTAATGTTGTACGTTTATTTAGCTAAAAGTGGATTATATTCAACCAGAGATAAAGGTATTTAACTTGATTTAATTTATAGGTTAACGTTATCTTTCAATTTTAAGTATATAATATCAAAATTGATTACCGTACCAAAAGACAAAGCAAGATAACACAATTTAAGTTTAAATCAATTTTTTCCTAAATAAGGGATAAAACAAGGATATTCAATTAAAAAGTGTCATTTTTCTATAATAAAATTAATAAATAATCTCAATGAGGAGGAATTAGGCATAGTACAGTTGGGGCGTTTTCAAACGCGCGTTAAAAACCGCACGTTTCAAATTAATAAAAATTCAATGGATGTTTACACAATAAAACGAATTATCATTCTCAAGCGTCCATTTCTGGCGTTAAAATATATATATCATATATGGTCACCCAAAAAGCGTGCTTTTGAATGCGCGTTAGAAGACTCCTCGTCTGTACTAGGATTAACATAGGTGTAAACTTACAGCATGGAGGACGATCATTTCCTATGGCAGGTGTTCCTTTCCTCTGGTAAACAGAAGGAGAGGGGGTGGGGTACACAAAACGCACTTCCATGGGAAGGTAGACAGGTTTTATTTAATTGGCTGCGACGTGGAGCTCGTTAAAATCACAGTTACTGCAGGTGAACAATTTTACTGGATCGTGGAATAACTGCTCAATGATATATGAATCTATTCTGCAATCTGTTTCGATTACTGGTTCCTATCTTAGATCCTATCTCTTCATCTAGGATAGAAGTAGATTTCAATGGTATACTTCCTGTCAAGACTTCATCCGCCTTAAGCATAAGGTATCATAAACTTGTATTACTAACTATTTCATCCAGCTGGATAAAACATCTCGATTATACGGAGTATGGGTATGTATAATTGTATATAGTATGACCACCAATCCTGTGTCTGCAATAAAATCTTCTGCTAAATATTTTCTGTTTCCACCAAACTACTGAGCAAATGAAAATATATTACAGTGCACCTTATTGCTCGTGCTGCCAGTTGTAGTCAATTGAAAGTTTACATTATATCAGTGTTGCAAAAATAATTCACTTGAAGTTCCAATTTGATCTGAAGAATCAATAACTTCATTTATGTGTACACATTTAATATTGTTTTTGAATGTTGGTCCATTGTATAGCTTTAAATATTCAGATTTACACTTCAGAATTGGCTTATAATCGTCTACTTTAAAATTTAGAAGAATTTATGAAAGTATCACTTGTTAGTTCACTTGAAGCTATTATTTGCAAAGTAATCATATTTGATTTTCACATTGAATTGTACTACTAATTTCTAAACATCGACTTGAAAAGCTTCATCAAGTTAATAGTTACTCCTCTTTATTTGATGCTGGAGTACTTCAATCGCAATTTCAAAACTGCAATCCATTTTGTTTGTTTATTCTGCCATTCAAGATGACGAAGCAGAAGTGACAAGTCTGAAGGAAATGGAACTTCAGGAAACTTGAATTCATGAGAAATGTGCACAAATCACACATTGAAACTTTTGACACTCACCTGAATTCAAGATTATATAATATATGTAAAATATAGATAATGAAATACCTACTATGATTTAACAATAATTGGGGGAAGTAGTTTTCCTTATTTAAACTATTGAAAATGATATACGTCAAGAATTGTGTCACAGTTTTCCGTGAAAGACAATAATTTTCTAAAATTTTGATCATAGAAAAATAGCTCGTGCACCCGAGATATGAAGAGGCTTTGAGTTCAATAAGGATTCAATATTAATAACTCAGGAATTTTTCTGTATTCCTATAATTGCTATTATAATTTTCACGTTTAATATCTGCATCTGATATATTTTATGAAAAAAAAAATGAATAAAGGTGAGTAGAAAAACAAATGTTTAGAAAAAACTCTCTACCATCAAACTGCTAGAGCTCCATATTCCAAAAATTGAATAAACTTTTTATTTTGAATGTCCAATACGAAAATAAATTTACATGCACAATTGCACATTGTTCTGGCTATATAATGAGACTTCCAGACTACAAGATAAAGAAATATCTGATGAAAATTATGATATTATTTATATACTATTTTGATTGGTATTATTAAGAATATTTTTTTAAACGAAACAAATAGAGTACAAACCGAGGCATGAGACGGTTCTACATTTTCACCCACGATGCCACGGCGTCTACGTCGTGAAGTATACCTCCCCCTGGTTTTCTATAGCACCCGTCAACTGTTACTGGATCCATATTTTGAACATATAAGAAACAGTTTATAATTATTGTTAAGGTTGTGAGAATATGCTTTTGGCATAAAAGTATAATCTTAGTCATATTTAAGAAAAAAATATTCCTAACCTAATATGATTATTTTTATTAGAAAATATTATTTTTCATTAATAAATGTAGTTTTTTTAAGAAACTGATATATATATCTGTTCAGAAATACCTCTTATATGTAAAATATACCTATAGATAGAACTAAAAAATAAACATCTACAAAAAAACAATAGAAAAAACAATTGGTATTTTAAAAGAGTCCTGCACAAAAATACATGCCAAAATTATTGGAACATACAAGCCCAATTAAGGTAATGCTTTGGCCAGATTTTAAACAACTTATTCAATTTTTTCAAGATTTCCATTTCCCCAAGAAATAAGATTGGCATCCCAAATGTGATTTAGGGGCTCGCTAACCACCCTGTATGAGTTTAATCAATCCGTTTACAGATAATTTAAAAATTGAGCATAAAATGAATAGTTATTATCCCTTAAAAGACTGACGGAGGAGTTTAAGCTCGACAAACCGAATAAATTCAATATAATAACACTATTTCCATCAATCTTGGGTAAATAAAATTTTGCCCAGTTCATTAATATGTTAAAATCTACTAACTGACCAAAAACCAAATAATTCGAGCAACTGGTTTCCTAAATATCAATGTGTAAAGAATCCTCTCCAATTTTGTCAGTCCAATTAGGGCTAAGCATATAAAAAATATAAATCATCTTTTTCAAAGAATACAGAGCATATATGAATGTATTTAGTAGAATTAAGAATATTTCTCGAGAGAACATAAAGTATATTTCCT
This sequence comes from Caprella mutica, assembly GCA_947561585.1. NCBI lineage: Eukaryota > Metazoa > Arthropoda > Malacostraca > Amphipoda > Caprellidae > Caprella > Caprella mutica. Next base: position 23,559 of record CANNZV010002522.1, read on the forward strand.
ATAAATTGTAGTCCCTATCAATTTTTTATAATAAGATTAGTTTATATTATGATACCAGTAGGTAGGAATTTTTTTTCTAAAGTCAATATTTGGCCGACTTTTGATTTTCCACTGTAATTTGTTATAACAACATTTCATATGCATAATGGCTGCATTATTTTATCGACTGATTAAAGTTGCAAAAATTGATATCAAAATACAAATTCCCAATCGTTAAACTTTCTGTAGAAAACAGAAAGTGCAATGACGAGTGCGGATCTAGGCTGATTTTTCGAAAACAAATTGAACGAAACTAAGTTTGCCTAAAACTAATTCGCTGAAACGGTTTTTCCGAATACGTTTTTTCCGAATCCCAAATTGCCCGAAAACGGATTTGCTGAAATACGGATTTGCCGAAGGACAAATTTTCCGAAAGACGAATTTGTCAAAAATCAAATTCAATGTATTCAAAAATAACATTCTGTTGGACTTTGTAGTTCTCATCATTATATCTTATGCATAAAAAAAACACATTTCTTATATGAGGTTAACATTACTATATTGCTATATAAATTAGTATTCCGCTAATTCGGCATCATTTTGCTAAATTCATATATCTAACTGTATATATTAAATATTAATATGTATATGGCATTACTAAAAAAGTGTTGATAGAAATCAATCTTTTTACCTGAAACAAATTTATTCATGCAAGTGACACTATCGTTGAAGCTAGAGTTAAAATTATAATCTAAATCAATCATATTCATATTGATCAGAGAATCGTTAATAGAAGATAATGTTCATATCGACAAACTGAATATCTGTTCTAAGGAAAAATGATTTATTTGAAATGGAAAGATGTGAATATGTTGAGTGTTGAGTACATTTTCCATGCATCAATGAAAGAAATACTCGAAAAACAAAGTAAATGTGAAATAAAGGACAACTGTTTTTGAAATATTTATTAATCATTTAATTTCATAAATATGTCTATACATATACTAATGAAACTAACTTCAATTCATCTTATGCAACTCAAAAATGCTCACTTTTTTATATCTTTATCTCAATCATATCAATAATAATACAAAACTCGTATGTCAGCCAACCATCAAGCGGCACAGTACCTATATATATAGACTCTATATATAACCAACAAGCGGCACCGTCAATATATATATAGAAGCTTATCTGAATCCATGATTGTAGCTGGGTAACTAAATAGTGTAGTTAAAATTGAAAACAGTCAACAGCGGTGGTGACTGTATATAGACGATTTTATTGTTGTCACATTCCATTCACCTACTGCCACTTGGAATGGGTCTACCACACATGCATTACTCCATTAATATCTCCTTTATGCATACTAACTTTAAGAAAGCAAATATTGAATCCGAAACTTCCATTATCCAATCCAATATATGCATGAAAATTTGAGGTTCCAATCCAATCCACAAACCGACCCAACTGTCAATCCTTCCTAAAGATGACTTCAAACTTATCACAAACTTTTCAATACAAAGAATTCGTGTGACATTTTGTCGAGAGTTGTTCCTAAAGCTCACTTCAGTAGAATGTCTAAGCAAACCCTAATCCTTGAAAGAAATAAGCAACTATAAATAAATAATTTGTACAGTATACACAGTAAAAAGAAGATAGCACAATATGGTAGACATATTCATTTGGATTGTAACTGTAGTGATAATATGCAACTTATTGATATATCTGCTCCATAAATTTAAACTCTATTTCATTAGGAACTGTATATCAATTCATATTGAATTCCAGTACATTACTTTTCATTACTTCTCTATGTACATATTATATGAATAGATATATACTGATTACTAACTGATTTAGTTTTATTATTGATTTATGCATTAATTTTTGAATAGTTTTAAAATATTTTTTTGTGATGTTACTTACACTACAGAAAATTACTTGATTGATTGTGTAGACTTCATAGATACTGTTAATATTTTCTGCTCGGTCAATATTATTGTGCTGATTATGTGTTTAGATTTTAGTACTAGTTTTAAAGTAGGCAACTTACTCTTATACTATCTCACCTCTAATGACTATCTCAATTATGTGTTTTAATCAGCTATTTTATTCCACCCACTCAGAAAGTTACAGTACCTCATCGGGCACATTTGTACTTATGTCTGTTTTATTATAATTCCTAAGGTCGCTTCCAAAGCGAAAAATAAAGAGGTTATAAAACTATATTAAAAATGGAAAATAAGAAATTCAATTCTCATCGAGAAATAATTTCTGAGACCCATTTTATATTAGAAGGTGTAGCATGATGGACAGAATTTTATTATTAGTGAAATGATATCTGTAGTGTAGATGGATTCTCAACAACACGAGAAATATCACTGTCAGAAATTGAACAGCTCCGTCAAATTGAATATCAATCACGATTAAAAAAGTCCATTGCACCCTGTAAAATTCTTTGGAGAATTTGTTGGTGAAAATAAATAATTAAATAATCAGTCAGGATTAATTAAAATTGATTGTTAAAAAGAACAATATACTTTTCAACATTTGGCATCTTCGACGGGATCTGATCAATATGGTGAAGGTCAAGGTCGAAATGGGTTTATAAAGGTTATCGATTGACAGAGAGAATTAGAGGTATGTTCGAGACTTCAAAATCTCTCAAGAGGTCAAGAAGAAGATATCTTCTTTATCTTTATCTTTCTTTCCTTTCTCATCATCTTCAGTGTCACTAATATTTCTATTCTGTTTGTTTAGAGTTTCATCTTTTTCTTTATTTCTTTCCTCTTCGTCTTTATATTAGTAGGAAAGACAACTTAAACGTCACTGTCTGAATCACTAGCATTAAAGATTTGATTATTACGAGAGTTATCAGCTGCTTCTTCATTAGAAGAACTTTTGTGATACGTGTTCTTGTATCTTCTCTGCTCACTTTCTTCTTGACCGCTTGAGAGATTCTGCAGTTCCGATCCTCTACTAATAGAAGGGTTTATTCTTTCTCAATTCAGTTAAGAACTTTTAAATCAATCGATAAGATTCAACCACAGGAGAAAAAATTGTTTACGGGTTCCCTGTTAATCGTTGGTGGCTCAACTATAATTTTTATATCAGCTATATAGTTCTACACTGAAATGCTTAACTGAATTGGGTCATTTCATGTATACTATTTACATTGCTGTACAATACCTTGTAAAAGCCGCTGCCGAATACTGAGCTACAAAATTAAAAGCTGGCCTACCTGAATTCAATAATTTTGTTAAATCGTAAAATACAGTTCTTGACCAGATTTTCTCAAGCATAAACCATGAATTTAGAAATTGCTGACCAGTTTTCTTTATTAAATTACCATACGTAGTACATACATCAATTATCTGCTATCAGTATGAGCCAATTCGTCTTTGTACATATGTTAATGAATGGTTCTCCAACACCTTTGACCTAATACATCTAATTAATTATTTCTAATTAATCTAGCGTAGAATCATATTCAATACTAAAAAGTTTTAAATACAGACATAATCATTATTCATAACCAAAGTAACTTAGAGATTGGTCCAGGAGGACCAGCCCTCATGATTTTTTTTAATAATTTTATTTTTAAACCGATTTGGAACCTGTTTTCTCATGACTTTTATTTGCATACGATTATACAAAAAATAATGTGATAAATGGCGAAATATTCATATTATGAGCATTCATTCAAATATATAGGGTGAACGTGAACACAATTCTAAGTTAGTATATTTCAAAAATTATTGAAGGGACATATCTTTCTTATCGGTGAACCCCTTTCCATCCACACTTAAATTTTCATTAAGTTTCATCCATTTTTGAGAATGTTATTATGATTTTACTGATGAGTGGTGAAAATGGCTTTTGCACAAATAGTTAGAAAACCTAAGAAATATTTGTCTATTATCTTTGCTTGTTAATATTATTTCAAATAGATAACTTATCTTTGGAGTTTATTTGTAAATCTCTAATGAAGGTTTTTGTGAAGTAAATGTATCGAAAAGTCAATCTGTTCGGATTTTATAACAATTATACTCAAACTATTTTTTTCAAATTTTTCAAATCTGTCATCGTATAATCAAACTAATTATAAAATATTTACAATTGCATTGCAATTAGGGGTGTTTAGACAACTTGCCACCGGAACAACTCGCTGCCGGACAATTCACCGTGAGGTCAATTCGCCGCGAGAACAGTTCGTCGTGTAATTTATGTTTTACCACCATGTACATTATTAATTTATATAAAAAATATTATAAATATATAGGCTGCGTGTTCTAAATTAATTATCAAATTTTCTTAAACAAATTTCGAAATGTATTCTTTTCCATTTCGAAAGTTAAATGAAATATTGTTTGATAAACATATAATATTAACTATTATAAATATGGTGTGGTTTGAATTAACTATACAACTTTCTTTGTTTTGTTTGAAAGTGTTTTAATATAAATAATTTGGTATTGTAAAGAAAACAGGTTCAGGTGTGTTCCCTATACGTTTAATGACCAGTAATAATGATTTTAGTTTAACCATAATGAGTTTGGCATGTGTTTTCTAAGCACATCCTTTTTGAATTATTTTATGTCTCGCATGATATTCCTTAACATTTATCGGCCTTTCTAGAATTTGGTCCTACATGAATACCAAATATATTTTTTGTATTTATAAGTTAGAAAATACTTTCGTATAGGCTTGAATCATCGTAAATCACGTATATTGGAAAATTAATTAAAATGTAGTGCCGTGTGACAACGTAAAAACACAGCTAGATATTATACACTCAACACACTACAACGAACGTTTTAATGAAAAACAAACATACCTGTGATCGGTGATTTGGCAATATTCCACCTAATCACAGCTCTGCTCTCTCAGTTGCCAATGTCTTATATACCTCTGTATTTATTTTCCTTGCATGTTCAATATTTACATTTAAAATTTGGTACACATTAGTTTAGTATATACTAAGAATTTATAAAAAAATACAGTAAAGTAGGATATGTGTTCTCTAAACAAATAGTCAAACATCTCCATACCTTGTGAACGTCAAACTCATTACGGTTAAGACTAGTACATAGGAGGTCTTAGATTTTTGTGTTAAGTAGGCTAATAGGATACATTTACTATCACCTAGCATATCATTTACCTCTACTATTCGTGAAAGCAGTCACCGGTGTTTGTCTCATTTCAGCCAATTATGGATTGGCTTAAATTTCTGCATCCCTAAGCATTGTCAACGTATATGGTGGCTGGTGTCTTTGTTCAAGGAGCCAGTTTACTTTCTGATTGTGTTTTTCTTATCCCTTGTTTTTAATTTTCTTTTGAAATCAACAAAACGCCCTTAGTTTCGAAGTCGACGTTAAAACTTCTACTAAAATTGATTATATTACTCTACTATTTTTGATACTTGAAATATTGTCACCGAGAAAATATAATAACAAAAGAAACAATCAAATTGATATAATGAAATTTGTCAAATACTGGTTTACATCAGTTTTGAGTGTATATTGTAATATTTTAATATGTACAAATGTTGTATTAGTTGGTAAAACACAATAGCGCGGCGAGTTGTTCTTGAGACGAGTTGTCCTATCAGCGAGTTAACCGAACGGTGAATTGTCAGGCGGCAAGTTGTTCTAGAACCTACATTTAGTAAAGTTTATTTTGAAAACATGAAATTAGTAAACTGTCAAAAAATCATTACGGACACACTTTCCTCTGACTATTCATAAATACCTGAATAACTCTGTATAATTTTATTTCCATATTAGTTGAGTGGGTATTATGAGTGGGTATTATTAGAATGAGGCTTACTAAACTTTTGCAGTCATATCACAACCTAATGAAATCTTTTATTATTATTATTGCATTTTATTTCAAATGTATCTAAATATAATAATAATATAAGATAATAGAAATTTTATCGATTTGTTAACATTTTATAGATTGATTTAATTTTTAATCACATTTTCAGTCCATCTCTTTTTAGCATATTTCCAATTTGAAAATAATACCAAGTATAAAAAGTAAACTAATTAGAATATACCAACATACTCAAACGGAGTAGCCCATTAATAGAGTTTGGCTTAATCTCGTTATACCGAAAGTGAAATTCTAGCAGAAACGACCAAACTTTCTAATTTTACTGGGAAAATAATTATTGTACTCAGGCAACCTTATATCACTAATCAGAACTTCGATGAAGTCAAACGTGTGAAGAGAAACATGAAAAATTACTTCGTTATAACATTAATCTAATTTGTTCATAACATTAATCTATTTTTTTTATGCAGTGTCATGTTTTATACTATCTCTAAATTTTCACAGAAATTACCTTAAAAAATATATAAATATATTTGAAAGTTGTTCTATCTATTTAAAAAACTATTCAATGCCGATTATTTATAATATATTCCCGTTGATTAAAAAGTGATATTTATTGATGATTGGTACCTGAGTATTAATATTTTAATCAATATAATCGATATGAAAGCTTTCAATAATAAGTAATATATATACCTACTACAGAAGTTATAATTCTGACTATTAAAACTATCAAAGTATTTATTTGAATTGTTGGTGAATTGTAAAGTCGATCTAACATAATAATGGTTTCAGAAAAATACATATATTGATTAACATCGATTCCTTCATGTATCACGAACACTAAATATAATTAATATTAATATATTTTTTTCTTATATAATATAAATGTAGATCTCTTCAATAAATTGAAACTTACACTACACCAGTGGCTTATACAGTCTGAGCGCATTTACAGTAAACTTTATAGTCTATACTAAAAAGGTTGATATATCATGATCAAAAAAATTGTAGAACCTATTTATTGATAGTAGTAATACTAACATATAACTCTATACAGCTGAAGTTATCAAACTTTTTGAAATTGTTCATTTTGTAGCAAGTTGTAAGAAAATATGTTTGTAACTAAAAAATAATTGTACAACGAAACAATGAATCTTCGTAAGAAGATTAGTAAATTACCCCAAGCTAATTTTGCCTCTTGGTAAATTGTCCCCGGTAATTTGACATCTAATAATTTAAACCCAGTGTTGTAATTTGACTCCCATTATATTAGGAATCTTCACAGCCAAATACCAACCCAAACGATAACAGAGACTAAGTAGTATAATAAGATATTTTATTTAACAAGATCACTCTTAATTACTTATGACATTTCTGATGTAGATGTTTCTGCAGCAATTCTAAGAGGACTGACAGTGTACTGAGTGGGTCTCCAATTCTTTCCATCCATGCACTGGTTGAACAAGGTTACCTCTCTTATCCTTGTAGTAGACTTAGTCCATGAAGCTTACCTAAATCCTCTCTTCTGCATGGCCTTCTTCCATTCATATATAATTGGATCACCTCGTAGTGGTTGGGAACAACTTTTAAATACCTTAAATAATGATAATTTTTTTTAAAAAAAGGCCCCTGCCAAAAGAAGCAGATCTTTTTAAATAGTTAAAAAAACAATTATCTTTATTTAGACAATGAACATTAAAAACAAAAGATATGCTTCTCTGCTCTACGATAATTATTATTACTGAAATGGCATTTGAAAATACAACTGAATTATATGTAACAATGTGATACACAATTACTTAATTATTTATGAGATAAATGGTTATCACCGAATATGGATTATATGCATTTCAATTAGTTATATTTAAATTCAATTCTTTATGGGATAAATTGCATACCACGTCACACATTATGATTATCACATTGTTATATATTATATAATTCGAAGATATAATACAATTATTATTTTTATCTCTCTATTTCACCCGAGGCACTATGCAATTTGTGGTGTTTTTTCTAGTAACTTTAAAGCAACCTGTTCCGTCACTTCCTCATAGTAACTTTTTAAATTTGTCACTGTGATTATTCCACTGACTGAAATTGCATAGAGGTAGGGTCTCACATTATCTTATGTATTTATTATTCAACTTAAAATATTATGTGTTTAATAGATCATATCGACACATCGTTATAATTCATACTCATTTAAGTATGAAATATGCTCTAATGAAATATTCATCATTTAGCTCAAACGTAAAAATATGAAAAAGTTATACTTACTGATAAATAACAAATTGCCTTTTCGATTAAATGATGTTAAACAAAAGCTTAAATTCAACTGAATTATAGACTATTGATATTTTTTTACTGCACTTAAGAAAAATATATATACTTTTTTTCAAATATCAGCACGAGAAAAAGTGTAAAAAAATTGGAACAGTGTTCTGAAAATGCAGTTATTTCACATCCACAAATTTTACCAATAAAATCGCAAACGAACATTATTGCATGGATATTATTTTCTCTTATAATTGTCGTTCATATCGAATTATGTTGAAACATATTCCAATTATCCGCATTTTTAGGCTACATTTTGGACATCTATAGGGAAAAGAATTCCACTAGATATGAGAAGTACAGAATTCTTTATACCTAAATATTCCTAAATACTGAATATAAAAAAGAGAAAACACATTTCTACCATTTACCTGACAGTGTATTCCAAACTAGGGTCTGCGGTTCCCTGGGGAGCCACGAAGGGTTTCCACGGGACCGCGAGATATTGCCACAACTTAATTTGTAGGCCACATACATGAGACCCTAGGTTTAATTTCTTTTAATCACACAATTATATATTTGTTTTCAGTTGCAATTAGTTCTTTAATGGAATATTTTTCGACTTGATGGCTTGTATCACTGTTGATATTCATTCTTAGTGAAAGTTTGATCATAATGCCACCATATATTTATCCCTTCAGTAGATACTGATTTGAAAACTAATTTTTTTGAAGCCAGCCATGTAAAATAATTTGGAAAGTTTTGGAAACTCTGTAAGTTTAGCAGGTAAGAAAAACATTAATTTTTAAATTAATCGGTAATTCTTTCACGGGTTATATATTGTTGAATTACATTTCAGCAAACAGCAGAAATAATTTTATTCCAAATGTGCCAAAAATTACTTATTTCGAGCACACGCGATTCAAGATAAAAAATATATCAATGCTAAATAAATAGGAAATTTCTCCTTACTTTTTTAGAAATATCTCTCGAGTTGTTGAATAATATACAGAGTATCAATTTGAATTATTATTATTATTATTCATAGAAAAGTGAATGCTGCAAATAAAAAAATATCCTGTTGATTTTATTACCATGTAAGATAGTTCAGAAAAATTACAATTCTCTTTAAAACTATTTTATTATCAAACCTTAGAGCTCGTTTAAACTTTCTCAGCAGATTTTTTAATAAAACCACAAAAAATTGTTAGGGTTATTTATGAGATATTAGACGGTTGCACATTTTCGATCATTTATAAAGTAAATTGTTAAATAATAATGCATTAACGTCTAATTAAAGTATCATGGATACAAAATAATAATAATCATACATTTAGATTATTATAAAAAAATTGAAAAGTTATTATAACATATATTATATATTCACTATATATTTTATATAATTATTAAATAATTACAATAACTTATATTATACAATTATTAAATAATTATATTATAGATATTGTATAACCAAAAAAATAGTTCGATGCCAGGATTTAGATTTAAATGGGAGATTGAGATTTTTATATAAATTTAAGTCTCAATTTCCATTATAATTATTGTATAATAATTATTATATAATTAATTTTTTAAAAACGAAAATGTGCATTGGTCCGATAATTCGGAACTCACCATACAATAATCGTTTTATATATTCATCCATTTAATATAATTATATAGCCTATATGATAATTATTATTGCAATATAATTAATTTTTAATTAGCATCAGAGTGAGCGTACCAAATTGAAAATAGGAGCAGGTTCGAGGCAGCGGTTAAGACGATCGGAGTAGTTTCCACGAAAGTTAGAGAGCAGTGAGAGCAAGGAGGGAGCTAAACTGACCACTCTGGGAGCTAATTTTACTCCGTCGAGTAAAGCATGTAAAGGAATGAGATAATCGAGTGTAATTACTGACAATTTGATGAATAAAAAAAAATATCCCGATTGTTTATAACATTATTTTCTTAGAAAATATGAGGAATTTGAAGTTCGTTGTAGGATATTTTAGTATACTGGTACAATTATTAACAGATTTAATTTCATTGAAAATTTTTGAAATTTATTGTAATGTGTAGTAGTTTGTTATTGGTATTGACAAAATACATTATTTAACAAAAAAATATGAGTATTGTCATTGTGAAATATAATTCGAATACATCATAATATAGACAATGAATGGAATTACAAAGAAGTCATTCAAATTTTCCAGCCCTGAATTTCTGTTCCAGGTCATGGCTTTGTATCTCCATTTAATCCGATTAGGAGGAACAAAAATCATGTTATATTAAAAAAAAGGATAAATTCGGTCTAAAGCTCCAAATGACTTTTGCCTGGAAATAGTTATGTCCGTTGATTGGTATTGGATATAATGTTTGATCATGTATTTCGCATACAATTGTCTGCAAAGTCTAACTGGTTAAAAGTTTCGAATTGATATCTATAGTCTGATTATTGTATTTTTAAAATGCAAATTATTGTTTATTACTGCTTAAAACTTCGAACTTTGATAAATAAAATAACCATATTTCAAAAAAAAGACATGAAAAATCAATATAAAATATATATTTAATTTCCGTTATATAAAAATACAAAATGACAGTAATTAAAATGAGAGATTTTGACATGAATTGAAGATTATTACAATTATCTATTGGAGATAAATATAACTAACTTGTCAGCAAAAATTGGGAGAAATCCCTATTTAATTGGATTGTACATCCAAATAACGACCACAAATCCCTTTATTTTGTTTCTCTTCAGAACCTTACTTCGAATTGATCGAAATCTCCTCTAGGAGCTCACCACAAAATACCTGAATGTTGTTCAGTGGAAATGACCACATAACAGTAATTGGTAAAAGATCCTCCTCCTGATTGTATCAAGGTAGAAAATCCAATTAAAATTACAGGTAAAATGGATTGGATTGATCTAAGGATTGATGAATCGAATTCACGATTATTGAACGATAACTCAGCTATAAAAAGCATTGCCTCTTTAGATTGTTAAGACTAAAATGATTTTACTAATCTGTTGTAAATAATTTGTTCAACTTATGGTTCCAAAATATTGTGGGATACACGGTTGCCTATTTGATTAGTGAATTAAAACTATTAATCAATAATTAGTAAAATAAATTTATAAGAAAAGGTTCCTACTCAGATTTACTTTAAAATTGTTTTAAGGAAAGTTATCTCTTCACTTGATAGTAGCTCCTTATATCCATATTTTTCCTTCTGAAAATATTTATTAGCTTTCATTACTTTTTTTATCACGCATTATCGTTGTAACACTGGTCGTAGTTCTAACCCTAGTAACATTTACATTAAATCAGCAGTATATAGAGTTCATAGTCAGTAATCCACCTCTTTCTATCAACTTGTATGTCCCCATATCTTTTCTATGTAGGAGTCTAAATACAATAAATAATTTCACTCTATGAATTTTTCCATCTCTTCATATTCATACAAATAATCTGCTTGGGACGGGTGTTGAATTTATTCGAGGAAGGTTTCATTATAATTCCAGGAAGCTGCGGCTCATAAACATGGAATTAAGTGGCAACCAAAGACATAAAATAGCAATTATATCCCATGTGTATCTGTTTTTAAGACAATTCTAAATTACTCGCAGCCCAAATATTTCCACTTTCTGTATTTCTTTCGGGAGGAAGAGGCGCCATCGACTGCTTGGAGAGAATTAAGAGAGACAATAAATTTCTGATAATTGAGATAAACGGGTACTCCTGTTGTGAGAAGAAGACCTCACGCAAACCAACAGATAACAGTAACCAATTGGATATAGTATAAAAAACGAAAGTACGTACTAGACCTACGACTAATTTGATAATGTATGAACTAATATACATGCTAAGACTACGACTGTTTGAGCAATGTATGAAATACGTCCAAGTGACTAATGTTTCAAGTTGGATAATACGTGCTAGTAGTACGACAAATTGAATATAAGACAGATAATGCAGGCTAGAACTAGATACGACTAATTGGCTACAGTAAAAACGATAATACGTGCTAGGGCAACGGTCAACTGGTTGATGCATGAATGATAGATAATACGGGTAAGTTCTGAATATTAGAAGTTTCAATATTTTTTATCCTATAAAAATGTAATAATTATTACTCAACATTTACATAATTTTTGTCAGATTATTGAAATCTGGAGCAGTCCGAAAATTTGGGATTTACTCTAAGTATACTATAATTGGGAAATTAATATTGTTTATCGTGTCCTATGCAAGGAGAGGCTTGATTGAGTAGATTAATCGCATTAATTATATATATTCAAATGTGTGTGCGATATACACAAATAATTAATTGGTAGATTTTTATGATTTAATGTTTCTTAGTTTCATGTATTTTATAAACACCAAAAACCTAATAAAGTAGAGATGCATACAATGAAGATTTAAATGACTATATAAGAAAAATAAGTAGGTAAAACATACCAAGATTCTCGTTATATTTCTGGAATATTCTAAAATAGGAATTGAAACAGACCAAATAAAGTACCAATTTTGCTGATTTTCTATAATTTTAATCAAGTACTAAAAAATTAGAACAAAATTCATCATAGTTTGATTGAATGTATTTTTTAAATATTATTTTTTTCGAAAATTTAACATATTTTCATCGTTACTAATCTTTAAAAAATAATTTTCTTATTCTCAATCATGCAAAATGTCTTTACTTTCACAAGAAAAAATGATATTCATTGTGGATAATTATTTTCCAATATCTATTTCCCGTTTTATCTCAAAAAATAAATCAAATTTGGAGAAAAAAGTAACACAGTTATTGCTGTAGACAATTTTTTCATATTTTGCTTATACATATCTTAGAGTTGATTAATAGGAGTTTTATTTTATTTGTTTATTAATTCCCGATTTGAATTAAATCACTATATAACTATTACACTATAATATAAAATTCTAAAACTAGCGTTCCGTAGGACCATAGGCCGGACGCTTACAAAAAATATCAACGAATTATTCTGTTGGATAGCCTTTGAAAGTATCATTCAAAGTATTTCGAAATATTTCATGTCTATTTACGTCAATGGTCAATAAAGTGTTACAAATGAAACGAATTCATTCATAAATTATGAACCTATATAACTTCGGTATAACTTTCTTTACTTTTATATGAAATTTCTCATGAAAAAAACATATATCTGTGAAATATGAAAACTCACATATACTTTCCTTACAATTAGAGTGGCGCGTCGGACAATACATCGCTCAATGCCGAGAACACTGACATAATTTTCCATATAGGCAAATTTCCAGGAGAGGCATTTTACTAAATATAATTTACCTATATTTAATGTTATATTGTTAGATCGGTAGATAGGACATTTAGCCTCTCTGGTGGTAAATTTTGTAACAACAATTATGAAACTCAAAATCAAGCAAATAGAAAGATGGATTAATTCGCTCTTCGCCACCATTAGAACCTCCCATAATCAGCTATTTAAATCATCAGAGAGAACCAGGGTCAGTCACTCTCAGGTGTATCAAATTTCATCGCAGTATTTTTCTCATATCATCTTTCATCCACGGGATTTCCTTTCATAGAAAAATTAGCATCTCTTCTTTGAATGAAGATTTTCAAATCTGAAGAATAGGTTGAAAAAAAATTTCAAGGATTATTCAATCATTTAGTTAAAGATTTATCTAATAAAAACTGCAGCATTATCTTCATTAATGATATTAAATATATAAAATGATATTGATTGACAGGGTCTTATCTGAACTACGCTAACTGATTTAAAAGTGTGAATTAATTTAATGGTGAATTATTTATTATGTAATTGTAATTAATATCATTTTTCATTTAGGTATAATAACTACAACAGATTTAACCTCTGTTGATATAATCTTGACTTCTGAAGAATAGTTTTGACAAATGGCAATATTTTTCACTCAAAAAAATGGCGATTCACCGAAATAATATCTATCAAATAGTAATAATATATGATGCAATATACAGAAGACTCAAACTTTTATGAACACCATATAAAGTTCGATTAAATAATATCATACTGGAAAAATCGATTAAACTAAATGCAATGCAATAGTATCTGAAACCGAAAATATTCAAGTTAAGATATATAGAAGCAATTCATATTGCGTTATCGTCAGCAGACTACAGAAATAATGTCCCATATTATAACTAATAATAATAGTAGAAGGTAGTGATGTCATAATTCCTTGTGATATTGTATCGGTACCTAACCATAAACTGTCATACCAAATCACAAAAGCCAACAAAAGTCATATTTATTTCGATCTGTGAGAGCAGAGGAAGGCTATACGTGTCTCGTACATCGTTCCCAGGCTTATCTTTCTTACTCTGAATCTACCATATTATTCTATATTACACTATTAAGTGTCTTTCTATTTAAAAAACTTTACTACAGCCTTGAAATTTTATTTCTAAAACATTTCGTTTATTTCTTTTATTATATCAGAACATTACTTAATTTTTGCATCTTCGATAATGATGTGCGAATTATTATTAATATTATTATACTCAAAATGATTCCAATTAAGATTTAATTTATTAATAAGCTGATAATAAAAAATATCTCATTAAAAATGTGAAAATTCCTTTTCGTCATAGCTGAAATATTAATGCAACAAACTCAGCCATGCATTATTAACAACAAGTTCACTTAATTTTGTTTATGATATGATAATAATGCATTCAATTATATTATGATGAGTTAATTAGTGGTAAGTGATACAAGAATGCAGTGAATAATTTATAAAAAACCATCATTTTAGTTTAAGAGCACCCAGTCTCCTGTTGGTAAAAATTAATGGGGGTATAGAATATTCAGAACGAACTACGAACCAGAGTTGTTTTAATAGTGGTGTCCATTCAATTAAATAGCATTAATGTCATTTGCAACATTTAAGCTATTCTTAATCGATGTTTATCAATTTTCTACTTATGTGAAGTAACTTATTGCATTCTTTTATCGCCAAACACCAAACCTGATCGCTAACCTGATTTTAACCCTGATGAGTTTGACATTCAGAATTTATCGGAAAGCTTGACTATGTGTTTAAAAACACATGTCATATTTATAAACCTATGGTATTGTATTTTTTACAAGTTGTTAGTATACATTATACAATGTACATAAACTGAACTAATTTGTACTGAACTAAAAAGATTAAAATAATGTGTATATACCTAACTAACATTTACCAAATTGCAAGTAAGAATAAGGAACACATATGGAGAAATAAATAAATTTATATATAAGACATTGGCAACTGAGAGAGCAGAGCTGTGATTAGGTGAATAAATGGTGTGATTACCAAGTTGTACCAAGCTTTACCAATCTACGTATTTCCTAATTTACGAGATTTAAGCTGATATACGCCGATGCGTTTTTAACTTTTAAAAAAATATATATTTGGTATATATATAACAAAGGCAAGAAAGGCTGATAAATTTAAATGAATGACATGAAAGATATGAAGTAATTTGAAAAGGACGTTCTTTAAAAACACATCAAGCTAATTAGGGTTAAATAATTTTTTTTAGGATTGCTCTATTCCATTTTTATTTATTATTTAACCTGTCAATATGTTTCATAAATAAAAAAATGTAAAGAATAATGTATGTAATTGGTATGTACAGAAAGTATGAGAGAGAATAAAATTGTAATAAATTGAATCGGAATCGATTGACCAGCCATCCTATAGAGTTTATTTGAGTTCTTGTCGTTGAACGTTGAATGAGCACATATTTATTGGAAAAATGGAATATTAGTTAAATATGTGCACATTGTTCGTATTTTCAGATCCTAGTCCCAAAGATTTGCAGCACACCTGAGACGACTTTTCGATTCACTTGTGTGTCGCAACACCATGCACGGTTGAGAATCACTTTGACTTATAAACAGAAAGAAAAGAGTGAAATCACTTGGGCTAGATCACCGAACTTCTTATAAAACTTAAAAGCATATTAAATTTATTGCTAAGAATTGCATCCACGTACAGTTAAGATAATTTTAAAAATTAGTGAATTTATAAAAATGCTATGAAAGTTATTCTTCCTACATACTAATTAATTATTAAGTATTGATTCTTTTATTTCAGTGAGCTTTTTTATTTTAGAAAACCGAGTCACAATTTAGCAAGGGTTTACGGTCATCTACTAAATCAAATCTGAAATTAAAAAAGTTTATTACCTTCGCAGAATGCGGGAAGGTCATATTTTCATCGGAATTTATTTATTTATTTATTTATCATCTTTTATTCGCTTAACTGAAAAAGTGTCCTACCAAATTGCATGAAATTTGACAAAACGATTGATCAATGTCCAATGACCTGCTGCTAGAATTTTGGGAGTGACCCGGTCAAAGCTCAAGGTCTTGGTAGCTTATAACTCAAAAAGTATTGAACAATATTGCATGAAAGTTGGTGGGACGATTAGTCAATATGCAGGAACCATTTTTTTTAGATTTTGGGATTGATCGGGTCAAAGGTCAATGATCAAGGTCAAGGCCATTTATAACTCAAAAAGTTTTCAACCAAATTGTCTAAAATTTGATGGGACGATTGGACAATGTCCAGGAACCATCTGGTAGAATTTTGGAAGCGATCCGGTCAAAGGTCAAGGTCAAGGTCATTTGTAACTCAATAACTCAAAAAGTATAGAACCAAATTGCATGAAACCTGGTGAGACGTTTGGTTATTATCCAGTTAGCAGTTTCTTAAATTTTGGGAGAGATTGGGTCAAAGCGGAGGCGAAGGTATTCGCTCTACCGACTGCACATAATCTAGTCTTATTATATTTCTAATTATAACTGATTAGAACGTTAAAAGAATTATTTTTATTACTTATTTTGACTGAAATTTCAAAGTCAAATACTTTTATTTCATTCGCAATATGAACTTTTATCACAGTGATTTTATCAGCTAATTCTGTCAACAAAAAATGTAATAATCGCGAAGATTATCCCTCAAAACCATATGATTTTATTTTGACTCATAGATATTGAATGGTATTAGGATATACAATTACTTCGAGCAATGTCCAGCAATTATTACAATTAGTAATTAGTATGAGTCATGATTCTGGTATCAAAAAATGAACCTAGCTGTATTAGTATAGTTAGTAGTTTGTTAAATTTCATTATTTCTGTTTTTGTCTTTGTACTTTATAGTTTATATATTGTATAGAACAAATGAATCCATTCGTATAGACGAAATAGTTCATTTGAGTGAACATTAAACATTTATTTGATTATGATTATATGTAGGAAGATGATAATATACTTTATTACTTAATATCTATTTAATATTTGTACCTATATGAAGGACAATAGATATTAACTTTTCTATATTATTTATCCCTAACATCCAAATCTGAGGTATGACTATCTTGTAATGACTATCTAGCAAAGAAGTAATAATATTTGGGATAACTGAATTAAGATATTTCAGATCCAATGTTATTAAGTTCAGCTACTTTTTTATTTTAAGTTCTACTTTTGCAAGAAAATAAGCTAATTTTTTTCGTATAACATTTTATAATGTTATACGAAAATTAAATACCTAACTAAACATTTAGGATAATCATACACCAATACTAACAATTCCATCGAATTGGAACCACACTGCAATGGGATTGAAAATATTGCAATAGTAACAGTGTAGTCAATGATTACCCTATCAAAATAATATTTTCACAGCTTACTAATTACACATCTCCAAACATTGTAATGCTTGTAGATATTTTAGAAATTAGTTTGATGCATTCGCATGTATGAATAATTTAATTGAAGTCATTAATGGCGGAGACTTTGAAATCCAGAACATTTACCGTATCTGCTTAATCATTTCACAACATTTTATTATATTACACCATAATTACGATTGTATGGTTTGCTTATCCAGAAGACAAGAGCTCTTCAGGTGACTTCATTAAGGGATAATTCTGTGTGTATGCATCGGAGAAGTACTTACAACTTTAAGTATTCTCTTTTATTTTTTACAAATAGTAATGCACTAATAATTTTACTAGAAATAAAATAAAGCATTCTCACTGATTTAAAAAAAAATATAGTTTTTTTTTTATTTACTTACCTATTTATTTACTCCGAGGCACTAATCTAGGAATGTGTAAAATTCGTTCAATAATATTTATATTTTTTAAAACCCTGTATGTGTTTCAAACTCAGAGTAGATTATATATTCTCCAATTCCTTACCAATGTGTCGCACAATTTAACCGAAGTGAATTCGTTGAAATATCAGAATAAGTTCGAGTTATCGTGCGGTTCCACGTTTTCAATCATGAAAGAAGAACTAATTATTATTTAACTAGTGTACCTGCTCGTTAAGAATAACATGTTCTCAACTCCTCATTAGTATCTCTATTTTTGCAATTTGAGCATCCACACTTTGGTCCGTGCCCTCAGGTTTTGCTTAAACTATCAATAAATTAATACTATAATAAAATAATTGCAGAAATTTTAAAAATTCCTTAAAAAATAACACTGTTGATTATGAATAATTTCTTATTTATTGAACTCTGATAAGAATAAGAATTCATGCTACCAATTAGAAATATATTTTTCCTAATTTCTGAAAATAGCTTTTAAACCGTTACAGACCACATAAAAAATAAAACTAGCGTTATTATGTATCATATATTTTTTCTCATATGATCAAAAATATGGATGCAATAGTTCGAAACGTACTCCATAGTAATGCAAATTGATTTAATATTTACAAATAACTACAAAACCATCGGAGTTAAGAGTATTATAGTTGTTAGTTCAGTTCCTGTTGTTGTTATAACAAAAAGATGTCATCACCAATCACACTGCAAAATAAACAAAAATTCTTTAAAAATTCTGATCTCTCGGTAAGGCGATGTCTACTGAACTCCAAACCAAAAACCATACCCGACTATCAGTTATGAAGATACCTTTTTTGAAAACATAAAATAACAAATTTTCTTTTTATTGAATAATATGAATCTCCTCTCTTTTCTCTAGAAGAATGTGAAAAAAGAATGTCGAATAACGTACCTGAACTAGTGTAATTGTACCAAAAAATACTGGAATACAGTTAATTCTGCGTCAAAACTACAACACTGAGAGTAGTTTTGTGCAATAAATCATTTTGTGATTTGTAACATCTAGTAATTTTATCACATTCAACACTTTTTAACCGATTCTGGCCATTCAAATTGTAAAATAAGAGAATTAGAATTGAGATTCAATTTTTATTCATTGAACTCTCAATATTATTGTTTTCACTGTTTTTTTTATTTTTTGAGAAAAAATATAAGAATTCAATATTTTCATTTTCCCAAAATTCCAAAAAACTTATAATGAATATAGAATATTGAAGGAATTACGGTTATTTTAGCTTGCTTTACTTTTGTTTTATATCATAAAACATGACACTTGATACAAAAACTCACTTAAAGAGTAAATTAAATATTGAAAAATTTCCCCCAAAAATTGAAATATCCAAATGAGTACAATTTTGAAAAATGTGTTCAAACAACAATATCTTTGAAACAATTTCTACATATAGCCGTAAAGTTTCAGGTAAATCGGCTTATAAATGAAAGAGATTTATTCCAACCTTAAGGAAAAATTTACAAGGAGAAACAAAACATAGACACTTGATTAAAGAGAAACTTCCAAATGGACTTACTGAAGTTACGGATAATCTTGAGTAATGGTTAGAAATTCACTAGCGACAACAGGTGTCACTTAACAGAGATTGTTCTCAACACTGAACTGATATTTTTTAAATAAACTTTTGGTTTGAAGCTCTTCGTTCTACCCCTTAAGGTTTTACAGTTATTAAAATGCAGCCTAATTGGCCCATCCTGCATTTACTGATTAACAAAAATATAAATTATCCCCCAAAAGCCAAAATATAAATATGAATTTTTTCAACTGTTAATATTATTGTAACCCGTCCCATAGCAACTATGACGCATCGTGCCATCATGGGTACTAGATGGTTAGATGAACAATAGAAAAGTAGCCAAAAAATTACATGAGGTTGTTATATGGTTTTCCATTCTCAGGTTGGTTCAATGTGGTGAATCCATCCTATTAAATCCTATTAGCCGGTAAATTTGCTTGAAAAACAATTGCTGGAAAGAACATTATTGCTCGAAAAACAATTGTTCGAACGAACCATAGCCGGTAAATTCCACCGCGGAAAGTTCCCCCGTTGAAAGTTTCACCAGGAAGATTCCGCCGCGGAAGATTCCACCGGCGTTAAATGCCAGATGTGGAAAATTCCACTGCGGAAGATTCCACCATTTTGAAGAAAATATACAAATAAACAGTATAATAAACACCACGCTAAATTTACCTTCTTGATTCCATCAATAGAGACACTCAGATTTTAATATTTGACACAAAAATAAAATTTTGTTAGGTTTATATTCATTATTGAAAAGGTTAATATTAAGCAGCATAATGACAAGCATTTTGTTAGTGTCATTTCTTTAGAGTCAATTTAAATCAGCGACCCGCAGAACCGAATTTGTATAAGATTTTTCAAAGCACAAGAAACTCTTTACGTGTTATGATTTATATATCTATGTGAGTTTTGAAGTTATGATTTTTTTCGTGTGTTTGTCTGTGGTTTCAGATCGAAGCTAATTAATGTACCGCAATTTACCTGCTTAACACTATGTTGAAAATTCAGTTGAAACGCATTACATTCAAATTTATTTTGTAATTCTTTCAATAGAGATTATTAAACAGTTTCAGAAAGTTTCCACTTTGAAAATTCTGTTTTTTTTTTAATTAAAATATATCGATAATAATTATACACTTTATTTCGGTAGGCTACGTGTCAAATTTATCTTTTAATTCCATTTTTTATCGTCGCAGATTTAAATTGAAATATATGTTGGTACATTAAAACACTTGGGTGATAGATAATATATATGTATAAAATAAAATTTATGTTACAAACAAGACATTATTCTTAATTGCAGTTTCAACATATATATGTTTAAAGATAAATCAAATGGAATCTACTTGGGGAACTTGGAGCAGCGGACCTTTATTGTTGAATTTACACGATTTAAATTTAAATATAAATTTAATTGAATTATTTTCAAAAGATTGTCTGATCTGTCTATTATTTCGTATGTTCGTCTTAGCTTTTCTTTTAATTAGGTCATGATTTAAAATAACATATTCTTATCATTCATTTCTTAACTTTTTAACTAAAGAAATGTTATTCGGTCACCACGAAAAAAACTAGTTTTTCTATTATTATGCGGTGGAATCTTCCGTGATGGAATTTTCCGGCGGTGGAATATTCCCTGGTGGAACTTTCCAGCGGTGGAACTTACCTGGTGGAACTTTCCGCGGTGGAATTTACCTAGAATCGAATGAACAATTGTTCGAATAAACAATTGTTCGAATGAACAATTGCTCGAATTAGTAATTGCTCGATTGATTAATTGCTCGAAAGTTGTGAAAGAAGAAGAGTCAACATGATAGGGAGATTAGGTAGAGTAGGAAAAATATGAAATAAACAAGTGGCACGAATAACAAAGGTCGAGTTAGTTTTAATTCAGTAAGATTTAAGTCTGATTCGTAATGAAACATGTCGAGAAATCTATACTCCACACAACCGTTAGGTAATATACTACGGTTCTAGGAAAATTCGAAAGTCGAAATTGTGAATACTATAATGTGTTGAGTATTTATTAAAAGCAGATAACATCATTAACCGTTGTAAAATGATACGTAAAATTAATAACTTTGACATGTTTTGACATTTATTTAACATGAGATTTGAGTGGAAAATTTGGTTTCGGAACTTTCAGTCTGATGTATAAATTAAAACTTATCAGTTAGACGTAGTGGGGGGCATGCCGCCCAGACCCCACTTCCATGTCATTAAATAATCATGAAGTGTGAAGTACAGAAAACTAGCGGATACAAAAAACTACATAACGGTAATTTATGTTGAGAGGCAGGCCATTTATCATTCAGAGACCGAATTTTCCAGACCGAAATTTTCGGCCACGACTCCACTCCCTACACCGTAAAAGATCACCAAAAAATACTCTGTTTATAAATATAAAAACACTACTATATAGTATATACCTGAGAGTTTTTGTAAATATATTGAAACTTTACTTTCGAGATGAGAAATTACTCTGCCATAACTTTGAGTTATTTCACCTATTGAGGTGCCACATATACATTTATATATATAGGCTAGTTGAACATTAATCTACAAAATTATTCGGGTTGTATGATAAAAACAACATGAACTGTTCCACTTCACCACATGATACCATTCAAATGCAACAAACGAGAGGATAAAAACGGTCTCTAAGAAAAAATAAGAAAAAACAGGAAGAGTAAGATTTAAAATAAGTTATACAATGATTAATAGTAAATAGCTATGAACATTTTGAAGTAGTTATTAACTAAAAAAGAAACAAAGATGATTAGGTGCACATCCACTTCATGAATAACTGACTTTTATAAATTCGTAAACTGTGTGCAATTTAATAATTCGAGCAATTTTTCATTCGAGCAATTTGATCATTCGAGCAATTGTTCATTCGATCAATTGTTCGTTCGAGCAATTGTTTTTTTAGCAATTGTGTTTCGAGCAATTGTTCATTCGAGCAATTGTTCATTCGAGCAATTGTCTTTCGAGCAATTGTTTTCGAGCAATTTACCAAGAACCTAAATAGTCAAATTGGCCAAACCTGTTTTTGTACATATATAGCGTTTCAACATTATATGGCTGAAGCTTAATTGACATATTGGCATAACCTTGGGTGAAGATGGTTTCAACATAACAGCCCATGCTGTCACCATGCCCATGCTGTCACCATTTTGCAAAAAAAGACCACAGTACCAATACGATTTGTAAACCCAGTGCCCACATGGACCCCATTTATTTGTGCTGCTTAGGATGGCCATGATACTGTCACAAATTATTAGTTTTCCATTTTACTTTGTATTTTCTCGTGTTTTTTTTATTCATCCAAAGTTTTCTTTCGAATACCATGACAAATATTTTGTAAGTATTTTCGATCTAACATGCGATTCTCTCGGAATAAATGGAAGAATTTCCTCTTCCAATCGATCTATTGGGTTGTTAAAAGCTGCACAGCTCCATAAAAAGCTTGCACGTAATCAGTCAATAAAATTATCAAGCTTCACACCGATTGATATTAAGATTCATTGGCAATCATCAGAGATTATCCGTGCAAGTACCTAGAGAGAAGATATTTTTCTAACTCTATTGGCTGCGATCAATCGGCTGAAAATTCTAAAAGTCGGTACTGTTCACAGCATTCAAGGGCGCATTTTACCATGCCAAAATCAAAATACTTGTGTTATTTATATTATTGCTTTGAAGGCGTAAGAGCTTACCTTCATAGTTTTTATTTCAGCACACTGAATGAATGGATTCAAAGGATTTATGTTCTAAAGGCGTTAGTGCTCTTTTAAAAATTTCTTCTAGCACATCCAATCTTCTTATATCTTACATTTTATCTATTTGGAAAATATTTAGTTAGCTAATTTTGCAGTTATTAATCATATTTATTAATCGCGACAGTATGCAAGATACGGATACACAAAAATTAATGTACAAATAATTAATCATTCAAATATTTATTTTTGTTACTATGTATTCTAGAATTAAGAAATAAATTACTAGCAACTTAACAGAGTGTCTCGAGTATCAGACACGCTGATGTAGGTTGCTACTAATATGCACGGAACCTGCTACAGCGTGTCTGACCCTCCAGACGATATTCTAGGAATTTACCTAATATTGTTATACGGCACACACTACACTGGATATAAGCATTAAGTAAAATATAACTTATGAAAATATTCATTCGTACTCTCTTTGTTAATTGTTAACTATACTGGCAACTTCAATACTCATTCACTATACAGGATTTCATTACAGAGCAGTTCTACTGTATTTTTTTTTCCATTATGATACTATTTAAATCTTCTTTCCTTGACACTTTTCGTGATCATTCAATAAGTTCATAAGCCATTCATTAACTTCCGCTCCATCATAAAATATAAACGAAGTACCTGAAGGGGAAATTAGGCTAAATATTAATATTTATTACCAATTTTTCGAAATGAATTGAAAACGTGTGAATATATAGTTAGTTTGATTTATTTTGTTAGTGTGTGTAGTTACTCTCATTAAATAGATGTTAAGGACTAAAAGGCATATCTGTGAAATGTGTTTCCACAGAAGATTAAAAGGGATCTGACTTAATCTTTTCTAACCCCACCATAACATGGTCTTTGAGTAGTACTCTCTGAATAACAAGTCAGTACATTTCGAAATACAAAAAGGAAGTGAAATGAAACTAACATGCGACACAGCATCATGTTATTTTAAAGATATATTCTAAGCTCCCTATTTTTGATATCTTTGCTCCAATATTCTGTTTATCCATGGTTTGTTTTGACCGTTAACCCATTCAGCATCTGGCTATTTAGTTCCGATATGTAACAGTGGGAGTCAATTTTCATATTGAGCACATTTTATATACTACGATAACAATTTGATATTTCCATGGATAGTGTATGTCCGATAACTTTAATTAAAGCCATAAAATCCGACCCGCCATTCCTCCATAAATTCGAAGTGGAAATATGAAGTCATATATTGTTTTGTATCACCTTTAAATAAACATACTTTTCATAATTAATGATATTAGATTCGAAAAAAAACATAATAATATCACACTACTGATATATTTAACCGGGAATTATCACTTACTCCTCTCAATCTCCTGATGGGTTGGTGGAGAAAATTTCCCTTCCATTGTATATTATACTTGCTAATCACATGTTATTTTCTTTGAGGGACAGAAATATAACTCTGTTCGACAAAAAAAGATCACGCTGCCATAATCTTCAAAATGTCTCCCACCCCCATCATAAAACCCGAACTTTGTTATAGGGTTGACTTATTCTGAATCACCAAAACAAAATATACTAAATACGACTCACAACCTGATAATCTAAAGCGAATAGATTCTTAATTAATCAATGTGTTATAAATGCACATTCAATACTACGAATCTAACGAAGCACAATTTCCGAGCTTATGAAGTCAAACCCCCCTTCCCTCCCCCCCCCCCCCCCCTGCACGAAATTCTATTAAAATTAGATAAATACAGCCGTACTTAGTTATTAAAAGGCGAAATTAAAAAAACAGTAATGCGAGACAAGCTCTTAAATTAAGCTATACATTGCCTATAAGCTTGTACATTATTTTTTATTTAATTTCTATTCAGTATTTCCTACATGAAATCTCAATGAACTTCAAAATCCAAAGAAAAATATTCTTATAGAATTTACAGTATCTTATAGCAGGTCTATTAGTTTCAAAATGTTATCATGAATTATAATTTTTTTCAATATTGTGGTTATATAGTTATATAAGAATTGGATTTTCGTTATATATAATTATAATAAGGTTATATAATTATATAAGAATTGGATTCTAATCAACAACTATTATTTTGTTGCAGATTTGAAAAGTGAATTTTTTGCAAATTATTTGAACTGTTGAACTTGGGTGATTTTCGAGGTTTGTCTTATAAATGTTTATGAAGTAATGAGAGAAATTTGTCAAAGTGACGATGTTAGAGTCTGAAGTTAATTGAAGTTATGGAGAAGGAAAGACTCTGCATGATATTCTCCAGTCAAACACAGTTACTAAATGCATAACTCTTAGGAGAGCACCTCTCAGATTCCTTAGAAGATCTCCTTCTTCCTTAGAAGATTCCCTTAGAAGATACTCTTTTCTCAGAAGGACGATCAAAGCAAGAAAGCAAACTCTGTGTACTCTGGTGCTGCGTTTGTCTTCCTTTTGATGGCTGAACATGCCTAACTTTTACTTGAAATACAAAGGTTTGAACACTGACAGACATTAGAATGTACGACATACGTATGTATGAGCTGAAGAGAACAGTAGAAATGATTGAGTTATACGGCATCTGGCAAGAAGTCAATTTGGTGGTAATGGAGGAAAAAATGCTAGTCGAATAAAGTTATTTATTTAGTATAACTAATTAGTTTAGATATTTAACAATTTTGTGTTTAAATATTTACCTATATTAAATCACAATATTTATTCTCTTATAATCAATAGACTCAATTTACATACCTTTGACTCACCATATATCGACTGTGAGATTAATTATATCCCTTCTTATCGGCTAAATATCTGCGCACTTTGGTGACCATTAGCATAGCACCACCGCGTTCGTGTAGCTCTCACAGCTGCCACTAGATGACGCTGATCACACGCAGCGTGACATCCATCACACGTCCAATGGGCTCACAGAGTGACGTGTTCTCATTCACACAGAATATCTACCATGAATATATTGTATAATGTATACTATACAGAAAAATGTCTATCCCAGATAAAATTTAAGAGAGTGTCTTCGATGATTTAAGAGCGTTTATGGCAGATAGAATAAAACGTGGACGAAACACCGATGAATAGCCGATAAATTCTCATCGACGATTGACTGAAGAGGATTATCGAATGATCTTCAACGAATCATGGTTGATTCTACTTCCTCGAATTAATGAGGAGATTTCTTCGATGAATCTTCGGTGAGTTATAGAAGACTCATCTTCCCTGAATTACAGCAGGCAGCTCATAGATGTATCTTTGGTGAGTTATAGAAGGCTCATTTTCCCTGAATTACAGCAGGCAGATCGTAGATGTATCTTTGGCGAGTTATGGAAGACTCATCTTCCCTGAATTACAGCAGGCAGCTTGTAGATGTATCTTCGGCGAGTTTTAGAAGACTCATCTTCCCTGAACTTCAGCAGGCAGCTCGTAGATGTATCTTCGGCGAGTAATGGAAGACTCATCTTCCCCAAATTACCGCAAGCAGCTTGTAGATGTATCTTTGGCGAGTATTAGAAGACTCAACTTCCCTGAATTACAGCAGGCAGCTCGTAGATGTATCTTCGGCGAGTTACATAGAAGAATTTATAGTAAGCAGCTCGTAGGACGTTGATGTATCTTCGGCGAGTTATGGAAGACTCATCTTCCCTGAATTACAGCAGGCAGCTCGTAGATGTATCTTCGGCGAGTTATGGAAGACTCATCCTCCCTGAATTACAGCAGACATGACTTCAATGATCATCGACGGGTCATGATAGACTAATCGTCCCCTAATTATTACAGGATTCAATTATAGCAGACACGTCTTCGATGAAGATCGCTGAGTTACGACAGACTCATATTCATTCATAAGAACTTTAAAAACACGTGGATTATCATATTGAATAAATATCAACCAAATTCTACTTCTACCATGTCCAAGATGGCTCAGAGGATATGTCGCTGACTTCAATTCTCCATGATACTACAGTTGCAGGTTCGAGTCCCCCAGACACACCACTTCATTTCTTTCCATTTAATATGTATATAAAAATATGTAACATTGAACTAATCGATATAAAGCCAAATACCTTTCAAATGATAATTTTGGTTTTATTTAATTAACCCTATAAATATATGTATTCATGCATTAGAAAACTACCATGAATCGATCTAAATGCAAGGAAGATTATAGATAGGTGCCATGTATAAATCATGCTTGAATCTGCTTTAAAATCTTGCTTGAATCGCCAATAATATTGAGGTGATTATGTGAATTGTTTTCGTATGAATCTTCCATGAAACGTCTTCAAATCGAAATTGAATCATCGTTGATTTAAAGACGGTTACAGTCGGTTATGCATGTGCTTCTTCGATGAATCGAAGATCTTCCTGCCTTATTTTATACGAAAAATCTTGGATAAAACGGACACTTCTTCGAATATTTATCGATGATTCATCGTCAATACGTCGATTCATGATTAGGTACTCTTCCAAAAATCGGCCTAAAAAATCAACTGGGATGTGTAGCGCGACAGAGTGTTCATGCTCTATAAAGCAATAGCAGACAAATAAACGAGATTGTTATTGAAGAAATAAATAAAGACAAGCAAAGCAATGTTGTAGTAATATAGCGACTAAAATTACAGCAGAGTCTTCATTATTTACTCATTTTACTCATTCGTAAATGGATATTAACGGATTGTTTAATTATTTTTGCTAATGTTTTAATCTAAAAAAGGGAGGCCATGAAAAGCTTATGGTGGGGACCCCATATCTTATGCCCACTAAACCATTTGGAAAGTAATTTGTTCACCTACAACATGGTTATGTTCGTTAGAATATACTAAAGCCCTTTCACTAGTTATGGGATAACCCTTAGTTCAATGGGTCGCACCTTCTCTATACTTTATTGATTGCCTTCACTCTTCAAAAGAAAGCCCTGAGATCGTAACAAATTGTGTAGCATAATATTAATGTCTCAGTACCCATCGTGTTAGAGACAGTCAATATTATTTCTCAAGGAAAAATGAAACATCTTCAAAAGAGACATGGAGCATCTATAAAAGAGAAGTGGAGCATCTCTAAAAGAGACATGGAGCATCTATAAAAGAGACACGGAACATCTTTAAAAGAGACACGGAACATCTTTAAAAGAGACATGGAGCATCTCTAAAAGAGACATGGAGCATCTCTAAAATAGACATGGAGCATCTCTACAAAGAGACATGGAGTTTCGAGTTACTGGACAATTTCACATTTTCGATCATTTAAGAAAAAAGAGTAATTCAACATTTTTAAAGATAAATTTAGGTTTCATAGAAACACTTTAGGTCAAAAAATACATAGAATTAGAGTATCAATATGTCGATAACGAAGCAATTTTATACATTTCGTTATTCAAACTGTCAAACTTTGTAGAAAATGAAATGAAACACCCTGTATATCTTTTTCTCATTTGATCGAAAGTTAGGAACGGTCAAATCCTCACTTATTCGGCTCTTTTCCTCACTCATCCGGCTCTTATCCTCACTTATTCAACTCTTATCCTCATTTA
Source organism: Caprella mutica (assembly GCA_947561585.1). NCBI lineage: Eukaryota > Metazoa > Arthropoda > Malacostraca > Amphipoda > Caprellidae > Caprella > Caprella mutica. Next base: position 52,667 of record CANNZV010002522.1, read on the forward strand.
TTCGGCTCTTATCCCACTTATTCGGCTCTTACCCTAACTTATTCGGCTATTATCCTCACTTATTCGGCTCTTACCCTAACTTATTCGGCTATTATCCTCACTTATTCGGCTATTATCCTCACTTATTCGGCTATTATCCTCACTTATTCGGCTATTATCCTCACTTATTTGGCTATTATCCTCACTTATTCGGCTATTATCCCCACTTATTCGGCTATTATCCTCACTTATTCGGCTATTATCCTCACTTATTCGGCTCTTACCCTAACTTATTCGGCTATTATCCTCACTTATTCGGCTATTATCCTCACTTATTCGGCTCTTACCCTAACTTATTCGGCTATTATCCTCATTTATTCGGCTATTATCCTCACTTATTCGGCTATTATTCTCACTTATTCGGCTATTATCCTCACTTATTTGGCTATTATCCTCACTTATTCGGCTCTTACCATAATTTATTCGGCTATTATCCTCACTTATTCAACTCTTATCCTCACTTATTCGGCTATTATCCTCACTTATTCGGCTATTATCCTCACTTATTCGGCTATTATCCTCACTTATTCGGCTCTTATCCTCACTTATTCGGCTCTTATCCCCACTTATTCGGCTATTATCCTCACTTATTCGGCTATTATCCTCACTTATTCGGCTATTATCCTCACTTATTCGGATCTTATCCCCACTTATTCGGCTATTATCCTCACTTATTCGGCTATTATACTCACTTATTCGGCTCTTATCCCCACTTATTCGGCTATTATCCTCACTTATTCGGCTCTTATCCCCACTTATTTGGCTATTATCCTCACTTATCCGGCTATTAACCTCACTTATTCGGCTCTTATCCCCACTTATTCGTCTATTATCCTCACTTATTCGGCTATTATCCTCACTTATTCGGATCTTATCCCCACTTATTCGGCTATTATCCTCACTTATTCGGCTATTATACTCACTTATTCGGCTCTTATCCCCACTTATTCGGCTATTATCCTCACTTATTCGGCTCTTATCCCCACTTATTCGGCTATTATCCTCACTTATCCGGCTATTATCCTCACTTATTCGGCTCTTATCCCCACTTATTCGTCTACTATCCTCACTTATTCGGCTATTATCCTCACTTATTCGGCTCTTATCCCCACTTATTCGGCTATTATCCTCACTTATTCGGCTATTATAATCACTTACTCGGCTCTTATCCCCACTTATTCGGCTATTATCCTCACTTATCCGGCTCTTACCTTCACTTATTCGGTTCGTATCTTCACTTATTTGGCTCTTATTCTCAATTATTCGGCTCTTATTCTCAATTATTCGGCTCTTATTCTCAATTATTCGGTTCCTAATCTCAATTCACTCAGCTCTAAATTCATTTCCCTAGTAAGTAGATAGTATCGACTAATGACTCGTCTCTCACTCACTCTGTTGCATGCTGTCTCCCCATGACTCCTTCGTTACCAACAGGTTAACTGTTGGTCAGTCTGTTAGGTAAAGTTACGAGTTATCGAGCGCTTTCACTGTTTCGAACATTGAAGAAAAAAACTGTACAATAATCATATAATTTAACTCGTGTTATTATTGTACAGTTTTTCTTGTGATCGAGATTATGAAACCGTCCTATCGATAACTCGTAACTTACTCAGTTCAAGAGGTAAATCCCATTCTATCACAAACTTTGAATCAATTCAGAACAAACTTATCCGTTAATTAATTACCTGACGGAACAGGTGATGCTTGTTGTTGATAAATTGTTTGTGTGGGAATTAATATTGAACTACATGTGTTGTTATTATTTGCATGTAATTCCGATGTAGAGAATGGAAGAGAAATTAGACCAATCTTACAAAAAGAGAAAGTTATGGTGGGACCATAGAAGATTTTACCTTCACAATCTTCGATATTCTCACCATAACTTTCTTTAGGTATGGATAGATTTTACGGGTTTAGGACATTTCGTCCACGGACAATTCGTCCACGGACATTTCGTCCAACGGACAATTCGTCCTCGGACATTTCGTCCACGAATTGCCTAATTTTGTATTTTAAAGTGTATATGGGATATATTTCACAATATTTTTCACTATTACATTAAAAGGCATGTATAAATACATAATAATATTAGGTATAGTGATTTATTCCGGACAATTCCATATGAACACAAAAAAAATGTTTACCCTTCGATTAGTTATGAAATTAGACATGATAAACGGTTTGACTGTATATTTAAGTTATATATCTCCTTTAATATTTTGTATAAATAATTAATGAGTTATGAGTATCCAAAATATGGAACTGAAATAACAGGGTGAAATGAAATAATTACAACAGGTAAACAATAATGATTATATATGGTTTTATTATAAGTCCGAAAATATGGAACAGTACAATAGCATGGACGGTTTTACGTTTAAATAATTAAAGGCAACACTAGAAAATACCAATATCTATCTAATTCTTTTATAACATAATTCATTATCAATCACTTGTTAAGTAGTATATTATATACTTCTATCATGTATGAATTTTTATTCAATCACTGTTAAAAAATGTGTTATAAAAAAGTAATTTCTGTACCAATATTGCTTCTAATAACCTAATCTGAGTAATAATATTAATGTTTATTGTAGTTATTGTTATTATGTCCACTATTTTCTATGTTTATATACTCTAATAACTTCGAGACATGCCTCGCTATTATTACAGATTTTATAAGACATTGGAATAATGAAAGCGAGGCCTGCCTGTATATCATTAAAAGTTTTCAGTTATATTATTTTACTGTTGCCGGCCAGTAGGAGCAGGAGGAGAAGATTGCAATAAGAATTATGGCAAAGACCATGAATTTATAATAACCATCAACAAATGGTGTTTTCTACTTTTATATTGCAAAAAATCAGTAAATAATGTTCAATATATATTATATACACATTATAAATATAATACAAAATAAAGCCATTCGTGGACGAATTGTCCGTGGACGAAATGTCCGTGGCCGAAATGTACGTTGGACGAAATGTCCGTAGACGAATTGTCCGTGGACGAAATGTCCGTGCATGAGATTTTACATTTAGTTATGTCGTGAATTGCTGTTATTTTACAAATCAATGTTTTCTTTCATATAAACAACTAAATAATAGGTAACACGAATTTTAGTGAAGAAATATGTTTTTGAAATATATCGGCAATAATGGCAACGTTTCAGTAAATTGATAGAGGGTAAGTTCCAAGTTATCGGCCGATTCCACATTTTTGTCATAAGAAAAAATTATGCAATAATAATTTTTCATAACATTTATTACCTACATTTTCATTACATGATCGAAAGTTTGGAACGGTCCGATAAATCGGAACTTACCCTATTTATCAATTATTATGTTGATAGGAACATAATAAGTGTGGTAACCAATTTCTTTTGTATTCAAGTAACATGATTATAACTAGAAGCGTTTTTACAAATGCTGTATTCTCGTTTTTTTTTTTTACAATTTATTTTGCCATGACTATGGAACATGTATGGAAAAAGGTTATAAATATAATAATGATAATAATATTATTAACTATAATAATTTTCCTGTGAGGAAAATAATTTTCCTGCTATGCCTATTGATGGTCTGCAGGTTACTCATTGGTTGTTTGACTTGCCAAGTTATTGCAGATGGAATGTGCTGCTAATGATTTGAATATGCTGCTACCTTGGAATTATTGGGAAAATGAGGAAACAACAGGCATTTGTGGTTTATCATCCTCCAAATATGATATTTCATTATTATTTTCAAGTTAAGCCTAGTAACCTAGCCTTTAATAGTTTGCTCAGTAAACTCAATCCTCACTAAAACTGTTATAAAATCTACACAAATTGAATGTTCAATATTTTGTCTTTATAAAAACCTTCATTTAGTATTTACGTATCCATTGGCAAACGCCAATAAATAATTATTTATATAAAATTAAATAAACAAGCAAATATTGAAAAAAAATATTTCTTAGGTTTTCTAACTATTTGTGCTAAAGCCATTTCACCCATCCATCAATAAAACACTTATAGAACACTCACAAAAATAAATATAACTTAATGACAATTTAAATGTGGATGGAGAAGGACTCAACAATAATAGAGATACCAGAGAGAAAAATTTATATTTAATATTTTTTTTCAATATACTAACTTACCGTTGTGTTCCAGTTTTTTTTTTTTTTTTGAGAAACCCTGTATACTTGAATACAATATAAATATCTCCTAATATATATATCTTGCCATTTATCACCTTTGTTTTATATAATCGCTTGTAATTATGTTGAAAAGTAAAAGTCATGAAAAGACAGCTTCCAAATTGGTTTAAATTTTTTATTAATTAATACGTTTTCATGAGGACTGGTTCGCCTGGACCAGTCACTTGGTTACTAGGTCTAAGGTAGCATCTGTTTTATTGCTAATGTTTAACATTTTCATCCATCCCCCACCCCATTTTTAACTATATTTTAGCCATACAATAACCGTTAATTACCTCCCACCACACTAAGGTAGCATCTGTTTTCTTGCTAATGTTTAACATTTTCATCCATCCCCCACTCCATCTTTAACTATATTTTAGCCATACAATAACCGTTAATTACCTCCCACCACACTAAGGTAGCATCTGTTTTCTTGCTAATGTTTAAGCTTTTCATCCATCCCCCACCCCATCTTTTACTATATTTTAGCCATACAATCACCGTTAATTACCTCCCACCACCCTAAGGTAGCATCTGTTTTCTTGCTAATGTCTCTATTTTCTCGCTGCAGGAGAGTTTTCAGTTTCTGTTCATTAGGGCATTGAGTTACTATTCCTATTCTGTTGTCATCTTTCGATACACAAGATGTTGTGAGTACTATAGAGCTTGTTGCTCACCAAAGGATTTAAGTTTTAAGAATGTGTATGAGAGGTCGGAAATATGTTTAGATTTTTAAGAAGTCGATTTGATATTTATAATCCCAATTGCTTTAGTTTGTCTCTCACTGTTCATTTGAGTTTTCGAGAAGTTTCACGTTTCCGATCGTATAGGAAAAATGTACAATTAATTAATTGAAGACAATCGTCAACAATTATGAGTATTTTATAATATTTCATACATGATTGAAAACGTGAAACCGTCCGATAACTCAGAACTTACCTTATATTTATATTGTAGAGAGAAAGTCATAATAGACCACCAAAGTGAAGCAGTTGGGTTCCTTTTTAGAAGATCGGCGAAATATCCCTATGTTATCCGTACGGGGAGAAAAATTAGTTGGCAGAACATCCATGACAGCTGACTATTTACTTACTCTTGCAAAATTTGACGTCAATATTTTGCTACTTAATATCTAAACGCTTTCAGGGTAATGCTAATTGTAGTCAAGGACAGACAAGGCGTCGTTTAACGAAGCCATTGTAGTTTATAACTGATTTAACATAAAATATATGTATATCGGGTGGCGTGCCGCCCCCGAACCCCCCTGCCAGGTCATTAAATAATCATGAAGTGTGCAATACAACAAACTAGCTGTTACAAAAAACTACTTTAAATTATGAAATCAAATGAGGGATTAAGTCATTTCAGTCCATTTTAACTCACTAACATGGTCCTTGCCTGTCCTTGTATGTACGCCCCTAACAAACATATGACCCTTAATTCGTCAATTATCCACATTTAAGTCATTTCAGTCCATTATTAATCACTAACATCGACCTTGTCTGTCCTTGACTACAATTAGTGCGACCGGCATTCATTGCTACAAATTTCATTGAAATGTGTATTTAAACAAAAAGTTATGAGGAATTTAATTAGAAATAACGTCAATTAAGAGACAAATCCGTCAATTAGATAATCCCACAACATCTTCTTACGCGAGGAATTTGAAAGATTTGTTACCTTATAAAATCAAATTCTCTCAGTTTTGGGAGTATAACTTATAATTGAAGAAATTTATTTATTTTATACCATTTCTATCTTGAGATAGGATTCTGAAACCTAACTAGTTACGGGGAACCTACCAATATAGCGTATAGACATGGGACTAGGTACGGTGAACCTACCTTTTTAACTCATAAAATATACCTAGTTAGGTAATTGAAATTTTGATAGTGATATTATCATATTATGAAACTAACTAATTATGATAATTAAGATAGTGATATTATCGTATTATGAAACATAAACCTAATACTTATGTTTCAGAATTCTATCCTCTGATAGAAAGGGAATAAAATAATAATAATTTATTCTCCCAAACTGAGAGACTTTGATGTTATATAATATATAGGTAACCAATCTTTCAAATTTCTCTCGTAAGAAGATGTGCCGATTATATAATTGACAGTTCTGTCTCTTGATTGACGTTATTTCTAATTTATCATAACATTTTTATTTAAATACACATTTCAATGAACTTTGTAGCAATGAATGTGTTTAAATATTAGGTATAGCGAAATATCAACTTCAATTTTTCCAAGAGTAAGTAAATAGTCAGCTGTAACGGATGTTCTGCCACATAATTTTTCTCCCCGTACAAATAACATAGGAATATTTCACCGATATTCTAAAAAGGAACCGAACTCACTTCACTTCGGTGGTCTATTGTATCGAAAATTATTCTCGCATGGCACCACCATAATTTTCTCTCATGGTATTGTAGAAAATTTTACATCGGGAAATGTTAAACGATATTATTCATGCTGTTAAATATTCACTACTAGGTATATTCAATATTTTTTTTATGCAATAATAGAGTACTCCGATGACTGATGTTAATCTATAGTATTATCAGCGTCAGTTTGAGAAGATGATTTCGTCCTTTCTTCTTTGTCTCTCACATCCATTTCTCTAAGTTAGAAGATGGCGGTACATGGCAATTATTTGATCTGCAGTACTTACGGGTGCCATTATTGGTGTAATTTATTGCTACTCTCGAGTGAAATTATGTACCATTTGCCCACTTCTAATTACCACTTTGAGGAAACTATTAATTTGCTACGTAACTTTTAGCCGAATAGAATGAGGGAAACTTTTACACTTCAGGGATGTGGTTCAGTTTTTTCGTGATAAATCAAAGAAATAAAAAAAGAGTGGTTCACATTGCAAAATTTGCTGGGAGATATATTAGGGCTAACTTTTAATGAAACAAAGTTCATCTTCTTGGCAAGAAAAAAAGATTTTGGATTATGGATGGGGGAAGACACTTTTCTTTTTGTTTAAGCATTTCAATTTTTGAAGAAAATATTATATATTAAAATTGAGATGAACTCCTATATGCTTTGCAGCAATATTTTTATCAACTACATCGAAAATTGATCTAAAATTAGTCAACTGTTCATATGTATATTTAAATTCATTATATTCGCTATAACTAAAATAAAATGTAATAGTAATCTTGTTAAACACAATTAAAATAGTATAATTTCCAAGGACTTCATGACAATATATATTTCAATGACATCCAAAAGTAATTATCGTTATATTTAGTAAATTAGAAAACAATAATTTTTCATTTAAAACAAGAATATAGAAAATCGATCCTAGTCTATCGTAGAACATTTCTGAAGATAACATCTGAATAATGTATCTGAATAATGTCTCCTTCAATATGCCAACCAACCGTTGAATTTTCTTTTTATCGGGTAGATTGCCCCAAATCTGCCCTGCATTGCCGCTGCGTCAGTAGAACTGATTTGTGGCGAAGTACGATTCTACGATTTTCATCCGCTGCTGCGTGCGTAGTATAGCCTCCAGCTGGATCTATACTTAGTTATACGCGGCAACCTTTTGGGGCATGGATTGTTTATAGGGGGTGCATGAGATGTCTGTTGTTCATAAGTTCGGTTCTTGCTATTAATATCATGCAGAATATACATAAAGTACATTTTCCTCAAAATGTTGCGATATGAGGTAGATATAAAAGTATACGAATTTTTTGATATAAACACTTAATTATCATTGTGGCTTTCGATAATTTTTTTATATCTTTGAGTGTGTGTTTTCTCGTTTTGTGTGCGTTTAACTTTTATTCCTTCTGTCCTATATTCTAACACTGAATAGAAAGAAAAAGGGTGCTTCCATTATATAAACCAGTGGTTCTTAAAGTGGGGTGCGCGGCCCCCTTTGTGGTCTGGATTGTTTATAAGGGGTGCCTGGAATGGCTGTTTTATATATCACTTATAAGTTCGGTTCTTGCTGTTAAAACCAAATACATTATAATTGTAGCTTTTCCATTTATTTTAATGCATTACAATGCCCAGGGGGTGCCTGAGAAAAGCAAGGGTAGTGCGAGATAAATACTTTAAGAACCACTGATCTACAATGATATCAAAAGAATCTCTCAGATCTGTTGTCTACGTATCACTTGAAAAATATGGGAAAAAATGTAAAACACAACTTTGGATTTCACATAAGATGTAAAAATTTGGGATTAATTTTAAAATATATTATTAATTAAATTATTCAATTATTTATTCTTAAATCAAATTAGATATATAGTAAATTCCGAATTGTTGGACGGCTCCACATTTTCGATCATGTAAAAATTATATATTATATAACTATTTTATATAATTTAAAAAATTAGTATCCAGTTAAAATTCGTATCCGTGAAACTAGCAGGTTTCATATGTACTAATTAAAATAACGTGGTAAGTACTAATTATTATTAAAAAGATTCATACTCAACGAAATATTCATATTATCAGAGGTTATTTAAAATCAGCGTTGAAGGATTTTTTAGCTTCAAGATTTAGAATAGAAAGATAAAACCTGGACCTTACAATGAATTTTATAACCAATAATAATTGTATGTTGGATACCGTCTTTCTATTTAAGCTATCTATCCTATAGTTTATTAATATTAATAAATCTATTAAAATTTGAGACAAAAATTAGAAAATTTGTTACTAGCTATATCTATTGCTGATTACATTAATTTTCTAAGATACAGGCATACCCCGCTTTAGTTACCAAATCACGACTCAGTTTAGTTACCAAACGGTAACTAAAGCGAATAAAAGTAACAATGAATTTATAATTGTCACTCCTCGATTATATATCTCATTTTCTATGAGTTATAGAAAGAAAATTTGTTTTAAAGTTATTAGATTACTATGTAAATAGGCATATTAATAATAATATACAGTCTTTCATTGTTTGTGACTGTGATGAAAAAGTTTAAAATTGTGCATTTATTAAATGTTTTAAAATCCATCCATAGCTTACTCTCACTCAGTATAGGGGAGTAATTAATAGATACTTAGATTTTTATAGTTATTGTGCTACATTTAACAAACCGCAATTGTATGCTCTATGAAATGTTTTAGGTAGTGGGGTACTAAGTTTAAAGTTATTGGTTGGTTCTACAATTTCGGACACGGAGAAAAGAAAATATTATAATTATTATTTAACCATCTATTCTAATTGGTATCATGGATACGATTTGAAATAAAAGTTAAGTAATGATAATGATGATATAAAAATTTTCACTTGTTCGAAAATAGGGAACCGCGCTATAACACGGAACTAACCCTAAAAAAGGACATGTTGAATTTCTGAACCAATTGCTTCTAATAACCTCATTTGGATTATAACTTTGATGTTTTTTCAGTTTCCGTTAAATAATCACAAAAAATTTTCTCCGTTTTCTATGTCTACGAACGGTTCTTATTTCGAAATCTGACTTGAAATAAGTACCACTTTTACTAAAGTGAGTTGTACTTAAAGCGAGGCTTGCCTTCAATTCTACTTTCTATATATCTGTAACAAAATCAATTTTTTTTCCTTCTCAAGTGCCTTCTTGTTTCCATGCGTGTCTTTTGTGTGTTCTCTATTCATATGCGCTACTTGTCGCTATGTGTGTTTCCTCTTTTTTGATCCTTTTTCATTTTGATACTAAGCGTGTCCTTTTTATGTTAAGTGTGTCATCTTAATCTTGTGTGTGTCTTCTCGATCTTAAGTGGACCCTCTTGATGAAAAGGATCTTAATTGTTAATCTTAAGTTTGTACTGTTGTTCCTAAGTGTGTATTGTTGATCCTAAGTATGTCCTTTTTATCCTAAGTATGTCCTTTTTATTTAAAGTGTGTCCTCTTAATCTTGTGTGTGTTTTCTCAATCTTAAGTGGATCCGCTTGATCAAGAGGATAAATTTAGGATCAAGAGGACACACAAAAGATTAAGAGGAAACACTTAGGATAAAAAGGACTAACTCAGAATAAAAATGACATCCTTATGATCAACAGTACACTCATAGGAACAACAGGACAAACTTAAGCATACAATTCTTCATTTTAGATAGCAAGGTCAAAGAGACGCTCGAAGTTCTTTAATGAAAGCCACCTTCAAATTCTCCCCAATAAGGATTGTTCTTCTCCTTCTTTGGTAATTTATTCCGAAACTAATTATTTGGCTTCGTAACTTTAGCAATTACGTGAATTAATATTGCACTAAAAACTAATTAGTGATTTTATATCAAAACTTATGTAGAATACATTAAAAGATATCGAATACGTAGCTCCAACTTATTGCATACAAGTTTAGTCCGAATAATGAAAGTTCTACCGCTTATTGTACAATAATCCATATTGAAGAGGAATAAAATAGGCAAAGTTAACCCCAATTAGTGAACTTAAACAAAGTTCATTTTCTTTAACTTTTGAAAGTAAATCCACGATTAAGTAACCAATATCTTATACAGAGCTTATAACAGATCTCTTTGAATTACGTATAGCTATTTACGTGCAAGATATCGGACACTGAATGTAGTTTGTATAAACAATAGCGTTATTCTAACGTCGAAAATGATTACTAATGCCATTTTGTGTCTAAATTAGAGTGAATGAAGTATTGTTTCCTTGTATTATCTTCCAGTTTCCTGCACTGACTTAATAACAATAAATGACTACTAGTGAGCGACCAAAACGCGTTGAATATTCAAAATAAGAGGCTAGAATTATTACCTTTTGGGATTGTATATTGGGGAGGATCAAAACAGGGGGGGGGGGTATTTGGTATTTGGTATTTTTATACTGATAAAGCCCCTAACATCAATTTTGTGTTTTTCTTGTAGATGTTAAAGCCCTTAACATCAATTTTGTGTTTTCTCATAGATCTTGAGCCCCTAACATCAGTTTTGTGTTGGATATTCACACTGTTCCCTGTTCTCCTGAATAAATATGTACTCAATCAATGGGATAGATAATGCAAGGGTAGGCTTTGGTCTTTGACGCAATAGTCATTTTTCTATTGTCAAACAATTGTTCTTCACCTTACCGTGTGTCTGTTCTATAGCTTTGACTGGTCAGTTATACAAGTGAGTGGGAGAATATACCTTCTTCCATGGTCTCTAGAGTTTAATTCACAGTCTCATAGAGTGTTAATATTCTCTGGATGAGTGATGGATTTTGTGCAGAAATGTGAAAGCAAAGCAACAAAGTGTCATCAATCTTTGAGTTGAATTATTCGATACTCACTTCAGAATTCAACGACCTCAAATAATAGACAAATTGAATTCAATGTAGTAATATGTCATCATTATTTCCATTGTTTGCAGAATTCTCAGAATTCATCGTAAGAAATCATTCATTTGGATTTGTAGTATATTTGAAGAGCCTATATCTTTAATATGCCCCAATGAATTGAACAATAAACCACTTATTTGTTATTTTTTCTATCGATGGACAGCTATAATGTCGACGATATTGCCACTCATTTATTATTTTATTTTTCCTAACCCATAAAATATATATAGTAAATATCGTAGGTACTCTTTTAATGTTCCTACAAAAACTACAAAAAGTGATGACTAATGTCTTCTCATACCTAAATAATAGATAATTATACATAATATATCACTCTCTTTAATACTAATAAATAAAGTCTTCATGTTTCCTTCTGTTGGAGAGCCAATATTTATCTGTAAACACGGCTCTAAATCATATAAAATATTCGGTATTATTTTTCGATATTAACTAGTTTGCGGTCTTGGGACCAATCACTAATTTTTTATGGATGCACGCGTCCGACAAACGCGATGCGATGCGTGTTTTCAGTGCAAGAAAGACTTCGGTTGATATATATTTTAGTGATGTGATTCATATGAATATATTTCTGCAATGAGCATAGAGGGCTAGCTCTAAGCTCTCGGATGTTTTCCAAATTTTTGATCATATATTAATAAATAAATATTAAATTGGAGATACGGAATCTTCCAATGACTCTTTAGCTGATATTTTTCTTGCTCTCATTATTAATTTCTTGATTAATAGATTATTCTCCCTGTTATTCAACTTCTATAACAATTAATGTTGATGGGATATTAGTATATTAGTATATGAAGCTGGCAGTAATTTTAGAAAATTATTGATACCACTGTTAAAATAACTTTCCTAATTTATGTTGTAAAATGTAATCTGTTGGCTTATGCAATGACGCTTCCCTTCCACAAGACGATTGATTTAATGACGAGTCCTTTCAGCCAGATGACTGATTTAGTGACAATGACTTCCACCTACATGATGATTATCTTTCTAGATCTATCAAAATGATAGATCTTCCTATCATCTTGGTAGCACACTTCAATCACAGTCAGTGAAATTAAATGAATGTATGCCAGTCTCCATTTTAATCATTAAAAATGTTAATAGGTGTAATTATATTATAGTACGCAAAGTTCGGATTATTGAATATGTGATAAATAAATTATTAGAAACTAAGTTGGGTAATTTAATACCTTATGGTTTCCTTTGTCGAATGGAAAATGCATAACTATTCAGAGATGTGAAATCAGCCATTTTTCTGTACGTAGCTAACTGTTAAACCGTCATCGTAGATTCCTGTCCAAAATTATGTCTGCAAATTTAATTTGTTCCATGTGTAGAATAGAATATTAAATAGATACAAGTCTAAAATCAAGTATAACTTATTCTTTTAAACTAAAATGATTCAACAAGTTGTTACAAAATAATTAATTAATTTCTTCTCTCCACGTAATTACTTGATAACGAGTCTAGATAATTGAAAAAAATTATCCTTGATTAGGATCCTCAAATTTTTCCTAATTGAAGTTTTTGAGATAAATGTGTATTTCATTATTCATTTACATTTATTAACTAAACTTTAATTGTATTTATTACCTGTTCCTTAATAATTAAAATAAATATGAAATGCCGGGAGTGGTATCTGCTCTTTACACGTGAATGGATAACAACATTTAAATTCGTTTTGAAAATAAAGGCACTGTCAAACTGAAGCTTCTAAGACACCATAAATTTAAAAAGACATAATTACAAAAATGAAAAAAACAGACAAATCCATCTAATTGATAAAAAAAGGAATTTTATAAAGGAATTTGAATCTATTAATAGAGCCACTAATATTAAATGAACGAGGCAAGTTATTACAAATTTTAAGTATAACGTATTCAATAATGTGCTGAGATTTTAATTTATGAAATGGAAGTAAAATTAATGGAAGTAAACTTAGGATACTAGTATTGCGAGTAGAATAGGTATGAATATTTTAGTGCGATCTTATTGATCGAGTTTAATAAATTACTATAGAAATGCAATATAATGTTCTATGCACATACAAACAAGTTTGAAACTTATACAATATACATATCATTAAGTTTTGAAATAGCACATTAAAGAAAATGTTTATTCCTGTGATCGTTAAACCCTAAATAATGAATAGCTCTAATCGCTCTTTTATCCAGTACAACGAGTTTATCTCTGTATGAACAGTAAAAAAATTGAATTCTATACATAAATTGAGGATATACAATGGCAAAATAGAATTATCAATTATCAATTCTGCACTGAGTAAAATATACAACTCCAACTGATGCACCCATGTGTTTTGAGTTCGCCCTATGACTTTGTCTCTAAAGCGAGACACTTTTGTGCATCAAACTATAGTTTGAATGCACTAAAGTGCATCAGTTCGATGCACTTTAGTGTCTCAAATTTTCCTTTGCTATAATCATGATAATAATTTTTTCATCATTTTAACAAACTTATAGCTAAGACAACCTTTAGACAACCTATAGTTGAAATGTAATCAATATGGTTCTAAAAAGTTAGGTGACTATCAATACATAATTACACACTCCTAAAAAGATACCATATTGCAATTTATTGAATTTTGTGTTACCAACTTAAATGTCACCTACATCAATATCACTTCCATATGAGAAAACAAGATATTTGTTGTCACTTTATTTAAGTACATTCTTCTCTACCAAACGTATAAGAGAGCGGACAATCATCATCATAGAGCGTTAATCTTAGCTCAGGTGCTGAATAGATATCATTTATGAATATTAAAACAACAGTGAACCAAATTTGAGCCATGAAGTATTCCATATTTAATGGTTCCTGCAGCTAAGATGACAATTGAGAAGGATGATACAAATTGACTTATATCACTTAGGCTAGTCTTAAAACCTATTCACTCTAACAGTATCTAACACCATAACTGTATCTAAAGCTCTAACTGTTTCTTATTCTCCTCCTCTCCCAAAACACTTGAATATCATCCGAAGTTTTCGAGTTCATTTCCAAGCGCTGAGCCAATAAATATACGGTTAAAGTGTGCACGTTTCCAAAGATAGTGGATAAATTTTGTAGTTGAAGACTTTACAGGTGTTGCAGATAGACTCTTAGAGTATTTATTTACGAACTATCATCGTGTATTTTATTTCAAAATATCTATATTAGCTTGATACTCTACAGCAGGCTTTACTTTTTCAATAACACACTTGAGGTGTCATTTGGTACATGTTAATTTTGAAGATATATTATAGATATGTATGTGATAGCAATATAGTCATTAATGAATTTAATCATATCTTGCTGTGTACGTTTAAGAATATTCTTAAATCTTGCTGCACACTGCACAGATTGATTGAATTCCCATCATCTTTGTTTTGTATGTAGGTTATGTAGAACAGTTTATATAGGTAGCCCAAAAAGCCTTATCTATGAGAGAGCTTAATAGAACCTCACCCATTATAGGGTAAGCTCCAAGTTGTCGGGGACATTTTCGAACATATGAGAAAAAGACAAATAATTTATAATTTAGTACACTATTTTAAGAAGTCTGAGCGATATTAATATATAATGTAAGTCAGAATCCAATAATTACTTATTAATCATTTAATAAATCTGTATTATTTACTGTATTTTAGCCTAATCTATTTTCTTTTCATGGCATGTTTCGTCTTGACCTTCATCATAACCATTTTTCTTGTCAGTTTCTAAGGTGTTTTGTCAGGAAGAGCTCTTCATCAACGAAGTATTAATTAACTTTGTATAGACCCTCAGTAATTAATCACACAAAGAGAAAAGTAGAACAAAAAAAAATTATTAGGAGTAGCAGCGATATATTATTGTTTTATGTGTGATGATAAAATATAGTCTGCAGTTACAATGTTAAACAAAGTGGTTCTGAATGAGAAGAAGAGGTGGGAAATTTTCCGGAGAAAAGGAGTCTGAGAGAAAAAGAGATATTACATCACTGTGATGATGTACTATCAGAGAAAAGAGTCACTGTGATGATGTACTATCCGAGAAAATAAATGCTGATAAAAAAATAATACATGATTATTTATAAATAAAAAATAAATAAAATTAAGAGTTAAATAAAAATTAACTATACTTTTCCTGCAAGATCGAAAATATGGAACCATTTAATAACTCGGAACTTACTTACCATCCTACACGTTAAAATATAATTCATCGAAAGTAGAAGATGTCGTACTGCAGTCTCAAGCGTACTCTCCTTTTATTAGTCTGAAGAAAAAAATTAGGTCTGAGGGGAAATGATTTATTGTGACATGTTACCTCAAAGCCACATCAGTTAATGGTACACCTGCCTTATAACTGGTACACTCTGTACCATATAGGGTACATGAGGTGAACGGGGGTAACTGACGATGCGTGAATATATTTCATTATAATATGGTGAAGTAATTAAATTAGATTTATTAGAGTTGGTGAATATTATTGCGTGAACTACCTCGTTTGTTTATTATTTAAATATATAGCGAATAGTTTGACTATGCTTATAATGTTTCAGAATTCTGAAGTGAATATTATTATTGATTGCAGAACTTACATTATATAATTTAGTAAATTCTTTTATTTCGCTTTAGTTCTATTCACTTATTTAATAAATTAAATACATACATCAATCTTTGTGCAAAATGTTCTTATGAGTTAAAGATTGAATGGTAGAGAACTTGTTTCCTTTAATGTTTCTATAACTCAATATTAATAAATTATTTACAAATTCGAAAAGATTTAAGCTCTAAAGAAGCGAAGAACACTTTTGATTTTACAGTTCTTTTTCCTTCCAATATACTGAATTACACCCTTTTAAATTCTAACGATTTAGTCCATTTTTATTTATGCTGAATCATAACCTTTTCCAATATACTGAATTTAAATATATATTCCATTGTACTGCATTATACCCTTTTTCATTACACTTAATTTTACCCTTTTCCGTTATACTGCAATATACCCCTATACATTATACTGCTTTACACCCTTATCCATTATACTGCTTTACACCCTTATCCATTATACTGCTTTACACCCTTATCCATTATACTGAATTATACCCTTATCCCTTATACTGCTTTACACCCTTATCCATTATACTGTTTTACACCCTTATCCATTAAACTGCTTTACACCCTTATCCATTATACTGCATTATACTCTCATCCCTTATACTGCATTATACCTTTATCCATTATACTGCAATATACTCTTATCGATTACACTGGTTTTTACCCTTATCCCTTATACTACATTATACCTTATTCCTTATACTACATTATACCCTTATCACTTATACTGCATTATACCTTATCCCTTTTACTCCATTATACCCTTATCCCTTATACTCCATTATACCCTTATTCATTATACTGCACTTCCCTTATCCCAAGTGCAATTCACTGTCACGTTTTGGTGACTGTTCCCTTCGTATTGTTTCCCTCTGTAGACTTTCCCCCGATGAGTTCATTTCACTTTGTTTGCTCCGCATTTATTGGTAATATCAGAAGATTGGAAATGGGAGTAAAGTGAATGGAAATCCACAAAATGCTTTTCAAATTTACATAAGAGATTGAACATGACTTCCTCATATAATTCGCCATCTTTGAAATTGGTGTGAAAATTGATACTTGGTTAGGTTACTTTGGAGAGAAATTCACTCGAGCTGAATAGAAATTTTCGAATTATCTTTAGATTATAGAAAGAGTGAAATACGCTATAGAAAATAATTCAATTTAATTAACCTATTTCGTTCACGACAATTTAACAACAATACACGACGTAAAGATTTTTATTATATGAAAATTATTAACTAATCAAACTACTATATTTGAAGCGTGTTATTAAATATTGAAGAGCAAATATTGTTTTACAACAAGTTTCAGTCGTAGTACACTATAAAATACCTATTTACAACATTATTAACCAATGGTGGTACCAAAATATCATTTTGCGATAATATCCTAATAATTTTCATCACGCATTTTCCTGCTTCGAAAAGAAAGTAAAATATTGCAGCTTTTTTCCTCCCCGACTTTTTGATATTTCCACCGTGCTCATATGGGTATGAAATCGGCCTAGAGTGTTTATTTAAGAAACAGTTCCAACGTATTTTCAGTCTTTTACTTTCATCATAATATATATTTATCTATAGCTGTTGGACTGTTTAGCAAGGCGGCATGATAAATGATTACTTTATTGATTTTTATGCTTTTGGAGACTCTTAATTATAATGTTTGAAAGATGAATATTTTATTAATAAATTAAATTCTAAATTTTTATGAAATAAATTCAGTTCCGAATGTGAAAATAGTCTAGAGATTATGCTTAGTAACATTTAAGACTCTTATGATATTGGTATGTATAAATTATTTTGTAATAGGAACAGGTTGTATTGAAACATTTTGCAATAATTCCTTGTTACATGCAATCCAAATTTGTTTGTCTTCGTGATCATAGTAACAAACAAACCCGTTAATTGAAATTACTTGCTCGTGAATAGCAATCTAAAAGCCTCTTGAATAGCACTCTTAGAGCCTGCTAAATAGCGTTCTTAGAGCCCCTTGAATAGCGCTCCTAATTACAGCCTAACAGAGAAGTAAGAAAAGCACGTTCAATTCTTCAATTATAAACAAAATAATTAATAATAAGACATTTAACCTGTTATGAACTGATAATGTAGAGATGCATTGTATAAATAAAGAAATTGTATTCTCTCCCTAATACAAATATTTCTATGTTTCTTTTCTTACTATTTTCTTAGAAAGGTTTTAGTTTTTAATTTATATATTGTATTATAATTATTTCTGTAGTATTTATATAAAAATGTATCAGGACACACATAAGATCAACCGGACACATTTAGAATCAACCGGACACACTTAGGATCAACCGCACACCCATAGTTTCAACAGGAGACCCATTGTATCAACAGGACACACTTAGGATTAATAGGGCACACTAAAGATCAACAGGACACACTGAGGATCAGCAAGACACACTAAAAATCAACAGGACACACTAATGATCAACAGGACACACTTAGGATCAAGAGGACACCCATATGGATCAAGAGGATACACATATAGCAACAAGTAACGCATAGGAATAGAGAAGACACATTGAAATAGAGAATATACATAGAAACAAGGAGACACCTGAAAACAATAAAACATACTTGATTTTGTCACAGATATATAGAAAGTAGAAATATTCTAGAGAATTAATATAGTTAGCAATATCTATAGATAGTAGCAAATTTTCTAATTTTTTGTCTCATATTTTAATATTTAACAGATTGTTAATTTTAATAAACTATAGGATAGATAGCTTAAATAGAAAGACGCTATCCAACAAACAGCCATTGGTTATAAAATTCATTGTCAGGTCCAGGTTTTCCACCCTTCTCCTGATGATGAATAGAAATCTTTCTATTCGAAAGCTTGAAATCTGAAAACACCTTCAACGCTGAGTTTAAATTACCTCTAATAATATGGATCTCCCTTTGAGTTTGAATCTTTTCAATCTTTAAGCTTAATAAACGTCGTGTACAAGGGGACACCAAATAAATGTATAAATAGATAAACAAACTCACTACGGGTATATATATTAATCTCCCTATATAATAAATACCGTTGTGAATATATATATTTCTGATTATATTTCGTCTCCCTCTTTCAGCAATTAGATAGAAATAAATGAAGAATGTAGTTTTGGTGCGCACTGAAATATATTGATATGATGTATAAATTTTAATATTATTTCTAAATTTTTATATATACAGAATAACTCCTGAGTTATGAAGTTTTTGTTACGAAGCACTCAAGTAATGAAGAACCTGAGGTATGGAATACACCTCAGTTAATGAAGTATTTTCTATGTTTAAATTATAGAAAACGATATACGTCATGAATTTCGTCCCAGTTATCCCTCAAACAGAGAAACACCATAGTTTTCTGCAAGATTCAAATCATAAAAAAAGTGTCCCTGAGCTCTGAAGTGACTCTGAGTTACAAATCAATATTTCATAACTCAGGAATTTCACTGTATTTTATTTATAGAATATATTAGTCTTTGTTCAAGAATAAATTTATTTGAAAATTATTTGAAACAACGCAGGGGATAATAATTATAATAGTCATTCATCTATATATAAATATCAAAATTTGAAGTCACGAACCATGTGAGGATTGAAAGACATTGAAAGACCGTTTATATTAACGGGAAGGTTAAAATGATATATCTAGCTAATTCTAAACTCGATGAATTTAATTTTCAAAAGTGTGAATCATAACCTTCTTTTAATAATATTAGAAAATTTCACACTATGAAGAAAAGAAAAAAAGTCAAGTTTTTAGCAACTCCTGTGTTTCATGATTCATATTCAAAAATTTTATTCACTAAATACTATTCAAAGCTTTTCTCACAGTTGGTACATTTCGAATTGGTACTTTTTCTCCCATTCGATTACCTTTTCATGATCCTGTGAGGGGATTTGTTCGAAATCTAATCAGAGTAAAGGAAACCTTTGAACATTTAGAAAATTGAATGCATGGGTAGCCTTGATTGTTGATCTTTTGTGACTTCCTATTTTCCGTTTAAAGAGTTTAAATCTTTATAAAGATTGACATAGAGTGTTTGAATTATTAAATAAATAGTAAATAGCATGGATTCATTTTATGAATCACGTAATTAGTCAGTAATTCATATCTAACAGTTGGCACGTGTATAGTATTCTTGTTAATAATTATTGTGTAAATCACAATGAAGGAAAATAAATGTTTATACAATTTCAACGAGTTGTAATGTGTTCAAAGTGTGAAATATATCGAGGTTAAATGTAACATTGCTTGTTTCAATAGTAAGTGAAATATTCTTAAATGTACATTGTAAGTACATAGATTAATAGTTTGTTAATGTATTTAGCGTATATTTTCATCTATATTATGAATGAAACAGGACACCCATTGCGAATCATGTATGCGATATCACAACATAAAGATTATACTTCATATAACTTAATGCTTTCCTGTTCTGAATATATATGTTTCTTTATATATTTAAAACCATCTCTCGGCAATTAATGGGTAAGCTTCATTTTGTTGGTCAGTTCCACATTTTCGATCTTACATATAAATATTTGAATATGATTATAATAATAATTTTTTTTTTTTCTATTTTCTCTTATAAGCAATTTTTCTTATTTTAAATAGAATTAACAATAATATCCAAATAACCGTATAGTTGCAATAACTGTTGATAAATGATGGCAAACTTTTTCAATTCGATACACTATCCAGTATATAAAGAGTTAACAGGTGTCTCTAATGTTTTTAAGTGCTAAAGTTACTTGAAATCACCCAATAAAGTACGTTTACCCTTTCACCACGGATGACACACATACGTACCATTAGCACACTGACTATAGTACATACACTAGCGGTGATATGGTTGACTGAGTCACTATGTACTATCATTACTAATAAACTAAATTTGTTTCATATATGGCAGTCATAAAAGTAATTAATGTATCGTCCTTAAAAAAAATATGTAGGATCTTTCTCTTTGGAATGCAGTTAGAAAATATATTTTATTGTTTATTGTTATGATATGATGAAAAACAAATTTATGATATGCATTTATACAATTTGGATAATTTGTATCTATTACCTTTTTCAATTGAAAAATTAGAAAAAAAAAATAATAAAATTAAGAAAGATTCAACCCAAAAAATTTATATGGCAAGGAAATTCTTTATATCTTTCCGTAATTTTAGGATATAATCATAAATGTGAATCACCAATCGATTTCTGTGCAATTTTCCCTGCTGGTAAAAGGTGAGATGTGATCTCTTGTCGCAAGATGGCCCTACTCATTACATTTCTACACAATTAAGAGTGTATTTTCTTTGAAGTGTAATTGCCTGTTAGCAATGATAACACACGTACGTCGTACAGTCTCAGCATAGAGAGAGATAGGGAGACAGATACTGGGATAGGGATTGAGAGAAAGATGGAAGGAGGAAAAAGAGATGGACAGAGATTGCTTACAGTTTGATGACCATTCAAAGTAGATTGCAGTACAGTGGTAATGTGATACTTGTAATGAACTCTGTCAGTAACATTTCAAACTAAAAATTGAGATATAGCGTTCGATTTCTGCTCATATTCCTAATCATGTGATATGATTTACTGCAAAACATCCCTTTTCTCATAGCATTTCAGTTTGCGCTCATTAAGGATACTCTAATGCAGTTTGTTTGCTTGTCTGCAATTCCCTCAGTAACTATTTTCATATCTTGACATTTTTTCTCAAGATAAAATTTTTCCCAACTTAATTTCAGTTTCGGATATATGGCGGATGTTATTAAAATACATCTCCTGTATTCCATTATATTTACTTATTTCAAAGTTTGAAGATCAAGCGAATCTATCTAACATTAATTTTGTGAGTGAAGGCTTTAAGTGGCAAATGGATCTCATAATTAACATTAATAAGAAAAATATACAAAAACATTACAGTTTCCCATTACACTGTCAACTCTTTAATAGTCAATTGCATAACTGCGATTATGAAATTACCAAAATTTTGCTCAACAGTAGTTGTTAATATTGTTGATATGAATCATATATATTTTTTATATATTTATATTGTTAATAAGGTATTGTCTCTTTTCTCATGAATATTTTTCATGACAATTCACGACTTCCTTTCCACCACCTGATGCCATTCCTCTTCCTCCCCCCAACCCCCACTGACAAATTTCAATCACGTTCCTCAGTTTGTTTCCGCAATCGAGTCTTTACTTTCAAATGATCCGAAAAAAATCACTAGAGAGGTTTTTTGAGCTCTAAATTGCATGGATCGCCAACTCTAGGCATTTTAATTTAGAAGAAAAGGTGAATGGTGAAAAGGAAATGTAACTCTCGTGAAGAGGGTTAAAAGGGAATGTAACCTGTTTGAAGAGGGCTAAAAGAAATGTAACCTGATTGAAGAGGGTTTATATGTACCTTTTCTCTGGTTTGAGAACTGACACTTAACATCTGATTTTAATGGTATGTAATTTATGTGAAGTTATCCCTTCGGAATTTAATTTAATTTGACAAACTAATATAATTATTGCCAACCAATTACACAAGAAATGGAAATGAGTAATAACCGGTTAAGATTTTAGTGGCACAAATATAAAATACACTGTTATAATCAGTAAGAAGGAAGAGCACAGTATGAAGGGTGCCAAACTGTCCAACGGAGAAGAGTTTAGTCAGTTCAGCCGAGACAAGTATTCCCTCAGACATAAATCCTCTAGGCCTATCAACGGAAAAATTGGGAGTACCTTCGTTATATTCTCCCTCTATTCTTTCAATTCAACTTCCAAAGATGACATCCAACTCTCATTTAGTCGCATGGACTCCATTCTTATTCATTTTTCCTTCTGATTGACATTTTCCTACGTTTCTCTGAAATCAAACACAATTAGATTTTCCTGAGTGATCCCATTAGTTAGAATTTGAAAGATAATAATCCAATTCGTGAATGAGAAAAACAAATTGGCATATCGTTATGTTACAATATTGATTTAGATGATTTAATTGAGATATGAATATTTTGAAATATCAAATGTGTGAAAAATCATAAATATTTATTGAAAATTGAATCGTGTTCTAGGAAAATTTATACGTTCTTGATGAGATCCTTATTAATTCCTGACTGCTAAATAACATAGAAACCATTATTTAATCAACTAAAATTATATATATATATGTCATATATTATATTATATGAGACTATACCAGATTTATTGACGATGAATTCTGTTAAATTATAAGATCAAATAATCGAGAAATGAGTGCTGAGTTTTCTAAGTTAGTGCAAACAAAAAGTTGATGCGTTTGAGTGCTAACAAGAACAACAGAGAGAACAATCTCTCACGAACAGAGATTAGGTGATGCAGTAAGTTTGTGGAGCTCCTAATCATTGAGAAAACTTTTGGATTAGGGGGAGGAATTTCAAGGGAGGGGGTGGGGAGGGGGGATTTCAAACGAGGGGCATGTGGAAGGAAAAGAAAGAGAAGTAGTGGAAAATTAATCATTTCATTTGAAAAATGCATTGAATATTTTTCCTTAGTTTATTGAATTAAGAACACATTTTAATGATTTATCATCTTTCTCTAAGTTCATATCAGGTATTTTATGAACAATTCATAATATTTTTCTCATTTTTATATCACCGAATTGATTTGAAATGATAATCTTTCTAGGTTTTTATTAAATGAAGTCATAATAGGAAATGAATTATATTCTGTTTTAAATCCTTTACTGCCATCTCCCCTCATTGCCTGTGTACTAAACAAATAAAAGAAGAAAAGGATGAAGAAAAGAAGAAAATATTCAATATGTTTTACAGGGAAAAATTCACATTTATTATTGATGTCTTTTTACTCTCTTCAAGTCTAAGAATATAAAGAAAATGCCAAATTATCGAAAATTCTATATATTCAACCCTATAATAAAAAAAATTATTTTAAAATTTATGTAACTTATATTTTAACCAATATATTTCTTATAACCTTTTATTTAATAAATTAAAATAACGAATTATAATATATTCTCTTTTATATTCGAAAATTACAGAACTGTCCGATAACTCATAAATTACTCTGATAGAATTCTTTACAGTATAGATATTTCTTCATAAATTGTTTACTCTCTTCTTACTTACAATCAATATTTTCTCTATTTTACTATTTTATTGACATCTGCATTAATGTTACCTTCACGCACACAATATTCTCCTGGTGTCAATAAATAGAAATAAATGTAATAAAGTGTCTCCCTGTGACATCAAAACAACTTCATTGTAGTGAGAATACGCGTCTCTGACCCCCTTCCTCCTCAGGCAAGAGAATGGCAATGCAAAACAAGTGTGCAAATTCTCTTCTTGGGCAGTAGGAGGTTTATTAGTCTCTGCCAAAAGATACAATGTTGCCAAAATTTCTCCCAGTTGGTGTGTTTTTAGTGCGTGTGTACGTACAGTGCACAAAATGAACAGATTTATATGTATTTATTCTTAACTGTATAATTATATATTACTCATTGATATTTATTAAAAAAATTATAGTGTTATGTCGATTAAACTTTTTTTATTATTACAAAGAAAAAGACGATTGAGTAAAGAAATTGAAGCTGTATTGTAGTAATTGAAACAATATTACAATAATTGAAACAATATTACAATAATTGAAACAATATTACAATAATTGAAACAATATTACAATAATTGAAACAATATTATAACTAGATTAAGAGCACTCGGTAGAGCGCATACCTCCGCCACCGCTTATCCGTTTCCTACCAAAATATAATAAACTGGTGACTGGATAGTGTGACCAGTCGTCCCACCAAGTTGAATTCAGAATGGTTCAATACTTTTTGAGTTATTGAGTTATAAATGACCTTGACCTTGATCTTTGACCGGGTCGCTCCCCAAATGCTACCAACAGGTCACTGAACATTGACCAATCGTTTCACCAAATTTCAGGCAATTTGGTTCAACACTTTTTCAGTTATGCGAATAGCAAAATGATAAATATATAAATAAATAAATAAATAAAATATAACCTTCCCGCATTTTGCAAAGGTTATAATAGGAAAAATAGTATAATAATTGAGACAGTATTATAATCTTTAAATATATCATAGTAATTGAAATTATGTTAAAGTTATCTCTTCCAACCTTATTATCAGATTGAGTCAAGTTATGATTGTTCTTTAAAAAAAATAATTGTGATATTTTTTAAATTAGATTTAAAACAATTCTATCTAATGGAGAAGGAATTTGTTGCAATGTTTCTATTATTCCAAATATCAAGAGACTCTTATCAATTAACGCATGTTATTTTTATTTAAAACTATCTATTACAATTGCTATTAATAATAAATTTATAGAAAATATTTAGTAATAATTTTCAATATATAAATATTCCTCAAATTATTTCTTTTTTCGATAATATTATTATGTATTATTCTTCTCTCAGCTCTATGGTTTGCCTTTCATTTTCCCATAAAAGGCTGTTCATATTTTATCCGTTAGTTGCCAAAGTTTTCATTATTGTAATTAAAGTCGCAATATTAGGACGATATTTCACGTGGATTTATCTTCCAAAGAAACTTATTCAGGGTTGAATAAGATTTCGGTCTAAATCCACGGACTTTTCTCTCGATATTTGATTTACTTTCTCACATCTTTTTTAAATTGTTGAATCTGGTTTTTGAAATACTTTGAAAAGGAAACAAACTTTAAATTAATGTGATTAAATTATAATTTATTCCGAAATGAAAATTGAAGTCCGGTAAAGGTTAATTTATATTCTTTCGTTCAGGTTGAGAATAAGTAAAGTATGAAATATTCCGATAATCTCAAATTAAGTCGTCAACTAAAGTGTTTAGTAATTGCCTTTCTAATTGCCATTCTAAACTATTTATGAGGACTGACACTCACTAGTGTGATGATGTAGTCACTGATTAGTGTGATGATGTACAGTCACTCACTAGTGTAGCATGTACAGTCACAAACTAGTGTGATGATATACAGTGACTCACTAGTGTGAGGATGTACAGTCACTCACTAGTGTGATGATATACAGTGACTCACTAGTGTGAGGATGTACAGTCACTCACTAGTGAGAGGATGTACAGTCACTCACTAGTGTGACTATGTACAGTCACTCACTAGTGTGAGCATGTGCAGTCACTCACTAGTGTAGCATGTACAGGCACTCACTAGTGTGAGCATGTACAGTCACTCACTAGTGTGAACATGTACAGTCACTCACTACAACGCTAATTTATCCATATAATTGTATAAATGTTTATATTTATACAATTATATGATCATTATGACATTTAAGTTATAAATTTTCTCTTCTTTAAAAAATCTCTCCTCCCTTTCTCTGCATTGCTGTTCCTATTTTTTTCACGTCACTCCTTTTTATTACGGGGGACAAACACACAAAAAATAGTTTGTGTCCACAGAAGATTAGGAAAAATAAGCCACAGTAGGTAATTTTATATTCGAAATATTCATGCAATGCTTCGAAAAATTTAGGGTGAGCCAGAGTAGATTCCGCTTTGGCATGTTCCTACAGTAAAATTATCACTTAATAAAATTATTAATATGTTTTCTTTATACGTACAAAGATATTTTTAATATGCTGATGGTAATATAAAATATTATTAATATATTATACACTATTTTATAATCATTAGTTTTAATTGATTAATGATTATCTCTAAAATATAGGTATTAAGACCTCCATCAAAAGAATCTTTGTTCATTTTATAGTTTATTAGACCAATTATGTATATTTAGATTTTTAAATAAACATCGAAGGAGTACCTACATTCGACAGTAAAGGAATATTCGTTTACTGAAGTCACTTAATAGTGTGTCATTCATTATTAATGAATGTTTATCTACAATGTCGTCCAAAAAAGTGCCTTATCTATTTTTCCTCCCAAAGTTATTTTTTTACATTTGTTTTCATATTTTTCAGGTGATAAATAGGCAACAGGCCTGGGAAATTCTTTTGACATCAGTATGAATCCAGCTGTAGGCTCTACTGCGCAGCAGCGGATGAAAATCATCGAATCGTGTCTTGCCACATAATCAGTTGTTCTGGCGCAGCGGTAATTCAAGAGAGATTTTGGAAGGAACAATATACCTGATAATAGGACAATTCGTTTATTGGTTAGCATATTGAAGCTGACAGGAAGTTTGGCAGACCAAGAAAGGTCACAGAGATCGACAATGTGCAGCTCTCAGTATTCAGAATTTGCTAGAATGCTTTGAGAAATCCCCCACTGAAGTGAGCCTTGTCACTAAAGAAAATCATACCCAACTTGAAGGATATTTTCAATCCTTTGACTGATGTTTTCACAAAATGTATCTCCTTCTGAAATATTGCTATCAGTTTGACTTTGCAAGACATCAATGTTTTAGGGTAAGAGCTTAAAGTCATTAAAGATAATCCTTATGACTGATGTTTTAAAAAGTCAGTATCTTGTGAAGATGGCGTGTTGATTTTCAGTGGGATCCTAAGGGCGCTCTCGCAAGTTCTGAATATTATTAGGAATTTTGACTGAACTATGTTGACATCTCTGGCCTTTATGGGTATCTGCAACTCTTCCTGTCTCCTTCGATATGCTAACCAACCGTTTATGCAAAATCACTCTTGATTTGCCGTTGCGTCAGAATGACTGATTTTACGGCAAAGTACGATTCGAAAGAATCGTCAAAAGAATCTTCAAAGCCTGTTTCCTACTTATCACCAGAAAAAATTGGTGATGGTTGTAATGTGGTAAATTTCACATGTTAACATCTGTTATTGAATTGTTTATTGACATGTGGATGTAATGTGGTAAATTACATATGATTAACTTCTGTAATTTAAATGGTAATTGACATTAATAGAACTATAAATCCGGTCTTTATTAATTACTCATTTAACTTTATGTGTCAATGTAATGAAGTTGAATTGGAAAAAACTGATATTCATGCAGTTCTTTTAAATTTTAATTGAACGACCAACTATAATTAATACTAATTAAAGATTTAATCTATTTCCTACAAATAAATTTTCAAAGAACTGTGTAAAGGAAGTTCTTCTTCTTGACTGATATCCAATTTGAAGGAGTAGCTTAATTTCTGACGGTGGTATTTCCTGGAGAGTTGAGAGACCAGCTACGGATATCATTTCACTAATAACAAACTTCTGTCCACCATACAGCACTCGCTAATATACAATACTGGGACTCAGAAACTATTTCTTGTTGAAAACTGAATTTTACATTTAATATTCCTAACTTAATTTTACGATCTCTTTTTTTCAGTCGGATGATTTATAATACTGTAGCTTTGGCTTTTTGCATATGTATAGCAAAATATTCTTGTCTCAAAATATTTTTCTTGATAATTCTTTCTCACCATTTTTTGTTATCACTTCCTTCACAGGGATATGATACAGGATTAGTGAACTGCGAAGTGAAGACCTGACATGCATTCAATTTAGTTAAATCGTAGATTTATTCAAGCGTAGACCATGAATTTAGAAATCACTGAACCGTATTCTTTGTTAAATAGACATACACACATCAGACATCCACAATCAGTCATTTACCATCAGTTTACCAATAACTCAACATATTTACATTTCAATTACATTTCAAATGCGTATGTCTATAATTACCGTTATGCTGTCGGCTTTACAGTTCTATAGCCTACTGTGTACAATTTAGTTATATATAGTTCGTTCTTTCTTTCAAGGATTAGGATTTGCTTAGTCACTCTACTGAAGTAAGTTTTCAGAAAATCTCTCGACAAAAAGTCACACGAATTCTTTGTGGTGGCAAGTTTGTGATAAGTTTGAAGTCATCTTTAGGAAGGATTGACAGTTGGGTCGGTGTGTGGATTGGATTGAAGATCGACTTTGCCTGCTTATAAAGGATTGGATAATGGAACTCTTGGATGCAATATTTGCTTTCTAAAAGTTAGTATGCATAAAAAAAATATTTATGGAGCAATGTATATGTGGTATTGAGAGTATATTCGTTCCATATTTTAATAATTAGATCAGAGATTTCAGATTGTGTGAGGTGTGTTTTGAGTTTATATAATTCAATCTTCTAAACATTATTATTTATTTACAATTCTCTTTTCAATTTGAATATAATTGATTTATCTAATAATTTATTTCATTTTATTTTCACCCAATCATCGCACTTAAGCGATAGGCTTGCACGAAATATATGCAGTGGAAACTTGTTGACAATAAAAAAGGAATAGTAAAAAATATAAATCCAATCATCTCTTCCAATATTTGTTGATGAAAATCCTTCATCAACCGCGTGATGAGAGTTAGAATTTACATACCTTACAAAACAACCTTTTTCATATTTTGATCGCAAATATTCCAGAATTGATTATCGTCTCAATCTCCAAAACACTGATTGTTTATGAGTTTAATATGCAAATATTTTAAACAGAATATTTTATTTTGAAAACGTGCAATATATAGGAAATTATTTTATCTTTCAAGATAATAAATTATATACATATCCTCTGATTTTATGTCTAACATTTCCGGAGTCAAATATTCGAGTTTGACTCTATTTGAGGTTGAGTCAAATATTCAAGTCAAAGATCCAGTCGATTTTTTCACCATCTCTGTTCTTCGATGCATCATTATTTTATGTTTGAAATTTACTCTGCATCCGTTCATACAAGGCATATAATACATTGCTTTTCATTACTTTTATTTATTTATAATATACTTCTTTATCTTCAATCGAGTGAAGATAAATGATTTTACAATTCATTGGATGATGAAATCTAACATACAATAGATAATAAATATAGAGTTTGGAACATCATTAATATTGCAGATCACTGTTTTTCCTAGAATATTATATCACTTTGCAGTCCTTTTGACACTTGAAAAAGAATTTTAGAAAAGGTGTGTGAAAAATACCTTACTCAAGTACGAATATGCATAGAATGACTAGAATCTGTTAAAAGTTAGGAAAAGATTCTAAATAATTACTAATATTTAGTTTGATTGGGATATTGGATTAGGTAACGAGTCATTAAAGTCTGTAAGGTACATAAAAATTTCGAGTAATTTCAAATTCTCCGACAGAAAAAGAATAAAGAATTTTCATGTAATTTATTCATGTTTGTTCAAACTCTCTTCTAGAAAATTTCTAAAACAAGGAATATGCAAATTCATGAAGGGCGCAATTAACAATCCAATAATTTTCGTAATGAAAAGCATAACAAGTGTGATTCAAGCTTGCTGAAGCCATGTGCTCCTGTAATTGGTTATAAATTTCCAAGGATGTTACTACCTTCACTGTTGCTAAATACATTCAATTTGTTTGCAGTGAGCGATAATTATTATAGAGTTTCATTGTTTTTTCAATTCATCTCAGGTTTAAAGTAATTTTTGAAATGTAGAATTTGTGATGAATAAATGAATATTGAGTTTTAGCGACATACATACATACAATGCTATAGGACAGAAACCACTTACTGTTAATACTGGTAGACATTATTATTGTGTTGCCAGTGATAGTCTTTTAAATAATGTATTTGCGCAATAGAAATATTGCAAAAACAAATAAATATTCGCTTCATCTTTTATCGTCTATTCCGTTGATAATTTAAAGATATAATTATTATAATGATCAAAGTTAGATAGCGAAGAAAGAAAATATTGAAGATATATATTAATCATAGTTAAATAGTGAGAAAAGAAAATATTGAAGATATATAATGATCAAAGTTAGATAGTGAAGGGATTAAATATTGAAGATAGAATAGACGTCTAGTGTAAACCTTTGGAGAAATATGTTCAGATCCCAGGTTTATAGTAAAACTAATATTCTTTAATATGTTGAATTATTAATTTGATATCTATAATCTACGCAACATATCACACATATTTGTACACATTCCACTACACAGTATCATTGCATGGTTACCCAGGTCGAAGGAGCTATCTATATTTTCTTATTGTTAATAGGTTTCAAAACAATCTATAGTAGCTATACAAATGTGAAGATGGGTGTCGGTCATCACTGTACCAATTGACGCTGCAGTGAAGAGAAGCCCTTGAGGTAAGTTATTGGAATATTGGTATGTCTCTGTTATTAATTCATATAGTTAAATTATGGATTAATAATTTGTGTTACAATAATTATTATTGAGTGATAATTAGTTTTAAAAAGTAACATAATAAAATGCAATCAATAATCATTAAATAGAATACATATCTAATTTATAGGTTATGTGAACACATAGGATATATCTATTCTAAAAAATATAGAAATAAAGAGTAAAGCTTCATCAGGTATACAATTTTAAAGAAGTAGAAACATATTGATCAACTACACGACAAATTTTATAACGTAATTATTTTATCTGCGTGATCGAATTAATTCAGTGTCAATGTCCATTAATATCAATTAGAGTTTCCTCCAGGATTTTCCTTGGTCAATATCTGTCAAATATATCTATGTATAACTTCTCAAGAAAACTGAGTCATATATTATTTAGCTCTTATTCAAGTGATTCCTTTACGATTTGCACCCGCTATTACACTTTCTGATTTCTACAGAAAGTTTAACTATCAGAAATTTATATGGGGGATATCAATGTTTGCGACTTTATTATGTTCATAGAATAGTTTAACCATTTCTAGGTATGCACTATTATAAATAGCTAATTATAAGCAGGCTATTATCAATTTGGAATTTTGAAAAATTCTTACCTGCAGTTATGATATAGCTAAACTAATTCAAATAAAAGTGAAATAATAGTTATTAGTGTTGTGACTATATTCTCTTTGAAATATGCTTTATATTCTCTGAAAAAATATTCACGATATTTTCTAAATTAGTTCTTTTATGCTTTGAAATATGCTTTATATTCTTTGAAAATATGCTTAGTATTATTTTTAAGCGCTCAAAAAAGTATTATTTGTATGCTCAATCAATAAATGCGCTGTAATTCGATTGATGAACCTGATACAATGAGGTAAGCAAGCCCTTTAAATCGCGTTTAATGCCAATCGTATGTTTTTTTGCAATGGAATTAAATCTTTGAAGTCATTGAAGTAGTTGAATGAATTCTCGCTAATACTTTAACCCTAATTTGACAACAGTCTCCTAAAATGCCTACTTAATTACTATATATAGTTTTTTATTTGATTTAGGTAATTTTCAGGTGAATGAAGTATCTCTGACCATATACATATGCATACCAGTTTCATAAAGAATATATTTATTCATGAAAAGAATATTTTCTAAAAAGAAAGAAGAAGAATATCTTATACAGGGTGCTGAGAAAGTCCCCGATCATATAAAAAATGTTAATTTAATGAGTTATGATGGATGAAATAAAACAAAACTTATCACACAATATCTCAATAAACCCATTTAACAGTTCTACCAATTAGTTTTCAATATGACCACCATTGGCAGCCATTACTCTCTCGAGTCTACCTCTGTAGCTCTTTACTGCGGCTCGGAACGTTTCTTGAGGAATTTTGGCCCCTTGTCGCTCGAGGGACTTCTTCAGAAATTCCGTACTATCATGAGCTGTAGATGGACCACTGTAGATAGACCACTCACAACGGACCCTGGTCCGTTATATTTACTTGCTCCATTCGTTTGTATATAACAGCTTCCGGACAGGAGAAATGTAGTTTAATAATTTCCTCTTAATTTTTACATAGACGATTAAAAAGACAATTATAAAGTGTTGATCCGTTTTATTAGAACTATACAATGGACCAACGTTCGAAAACAATATAAAATAAGTAGAATTATAGTTGTATAATCTTTTGATCGTATTGGTATGATGTTAAAAGGCCGAATGGCCGAAATAAGGTGCAATGGTAGAGTATATATTTTCCTTTCTTTTCCATTTTGGTTTGGTGGTCAACAGAAAATGTTTGCCAGATTTGTTTACTGCAAAGACAGGATGTGTTTGTGGTTATAATTAATATATGTATATACTTTAAAATTGAATAACCAAGGGTTGTGCCCAGATGGATGGAAAAGTTAGTAAGTCAAGTTTACTATACCTTAGGTTTAAGACGGGTTAAATTCTTTATCTAGCTGAGGCCTCCATAGGCAACCATCGTACGACTTAGAATATGGAAATCTCCATCAATCCTGGAGGTGGAGATAGGATCTGGAGTGAGTTAAGAATCGTGCAACTTCGTGGATCAGCAACTGTGTCTCGACGATTGAGATTGGGTCCTTCAAGACAGAATCAGGACCGTATGAGATCATAATACGAGGCCGAACCAGCATTAGAAGCAGATTTTAAGACAGATTCCTGATTCCTGAACGAGCCATTAAATTTTTACACCTGAAGTAACTGTGATTTCGACGAGTTTCCTGTCGCAGCCAATTAAGAAAACCTATTTACTTCCCATTCATAACCCCCCTACCCGTGTGTTTAGGAGTGGAAAGGAAAACCTGCCATCTGTTATCTTCATCCTCACTATTGTAAGGCAACACCTGTATATTAGTGTAAATCATTTCCTATTTGCATTATAGAAAAATACATAGTTACGATTCCATAACCTTTCATTCTGATTACTCATTAAGAGTACAGTACAGTAATATAAATATCTTAAAGATAAAAAATAACGTTAAACAATAAATTCATACAAATTTTTGTATTTATCA
Source organism: Caprella mutica (assembly GCA_947561585.1). Taxonomy (NCBI): domain Eukaryota; kingdom Metazoa; phylum Arthropoda; class Malacostraca; order Amphipoda; family Caprellidae; genus Caprella; species Caprella mutica. The sequence goes on from CANNZV010002522.1 coordinate 86,493, forward strand.
CCAACTATATATTACCTACTTAGCTAGATGGCCGAACAGCCTTAAATTATTTACCACGCTGACATGTAAATTATATGAACTTGATTGATGAAAATATTTTGATTAATTAGATGAAAAAGAAAGCAGTAATCAGTAAGAAAATATAGCTTCCAACATACATTGGATTCAGAGCAACATACATTGGAGTCAGAGCAACATGCATTGGAGTCAGCGCAACATAAATTGGAGTCAGCCCCAAAATACAGTCATGCCCAACCATACATTGGATTCAGCCCCAACATGCATTGGAGTCAGAGCAACATACATTGGAGTCAGCCCCAAAATACAGTCATTCCCAACCATACATTAGAGTCAGCCCCAACATGCATTGGAGTCAGCCCAACGTACATTGGAATCATGTCCAAGAATACATTGGAGTCAGCCCCAATATGCATTGTTGTCTGCACCAACATACTTGTTTGGCAGCTCCAACATACATTGGAGTCAACCGAAACATACATTGGAATGTTCCTCAATATGCATTGGAGTCATGTCCCAACATTCATTTGAGTCAGCCCCAACATTAATTGGAGTCAAGCCCTAACATACATTGAAGTCAAGCCCCAACATACATTGGAGTCAAGTACCAACACCAATATACATTGGAGTTAAGCCCCAATATACATTAGAGTCAAGCCCAACCTACATTGGTGTCGATCCCCATCATTATAATGTATTCATATCTAAATTATTCACCCCTGCAGTTTAGTCTAAAATTTTTGAAGTTTGAGCTGAACTCAAAGATTCGTATTTCTAAACCTAAAAGACTGCATGTAAAACGTAAATGAGAAAGCATTCAATGCTTCTAGTTCACAAAACGTTTAATAAGTTTTCCCGCGAGGGATACAATGAAAATTAGGCCTATAAAAAGTATCAACTGTATTGTAACTAATCATATATACTTCAAGAGTAATATTTGCATGTACTAAATCCCATAAACAACTGAATTCCGTAAAACCTATTATACTTTAGAGGCTATTAAAATGATAAAAACTTATTAATTCAAATAATTGCAGAGTTATGCAAAGTAAATAATGCACTTATGGTAATAAACCCCCACTTATGCTTCTGTTATCCCTACTATATAATTTTCTTTCGGATTCTCGAACTTTCAGGTGTGTTCGTCAGAAACTTTATGATTTATACAAGGATGCAAATTGTTTTTGTGCCAAATGATGTCTAGCTAATTAAATTCTAATTTAATTTACCTTGTTAAAATGCTATCCATATCATTAAAATATGCAGTTTGTCTGATCACCAAACAAAATGGCAATTACTCATTAAAATTGGTTCTTAATTAACCAGTAGTCGGTTCATTGCAAGCAATAATGACCGTGTAGCTCCCACGAATAATTTCCGTAATTATTTCAACTTTTTGGTAGAAAACAAAGAAAGAAATTTAGAAAGGGTTCGAGCGGATCAAACGTCTTCACTCATATGTCATTTATGTCAAGTTTATATTTATTTTCTTCCCATAAAATGATAATAAAGATTTACAGTCGCTATCAAAAGATTAAGGTGACTGCTAGAAGAATGGATATGGATTTTATTAAAATGCAGAATGAAGAGAATGCTTTTAAAAGTTTTTATCACCAAATCCCTTCATTCTCTTTATGGATAATATTATTTTCTGTATTTTCAAATGAGAAAAATAATTGTCGAAGTAGTTGAGTACATCTAATTCTCTCGAAAAATAGATAAATAAGATGAGCATACTCGTGAAGTAATTAATCACACATCATAACAGTTCGCTGAGAGGGTAATTGTTTTGAAGTTTGAATGTAGGCAGGATTAAATCTGAACCAATGAAATTACTGTTTACCATACTAAATCGTTCCACACTTAAATAGTAATACATCTTCTATAGTACATATAGAATTAGAAAAGGAAATTGTGAGTTTTCGTTCAATTTGTTTCGGAAAGTAAAATAAAATAACATAGTGGATATAATGCAAACATTCTCAGAGTAATAATAGAAATGTTTTTTTGTTGTTGATGGAATCGTGTAAATATTGAATAATCAAAATTTAGGGATTTGTGAAAATAGCTATTTCTTTGTATATATTAAATCAGTAGTGCTCTATTATTCTGTTTTCTATTCTCCTAATCTGTTTGTTCTTTTTTGAGCTACAAAGAGAAATTATAGAAAGCTTTCTGTTTCGTAAATTAGACAAAAGAGATATGGTGAGTTGGATACCGCAGGGAAATTCCTACTAATTGTTTGCAGACACTCGCACGAATTTTTGTCATGATTTTAATCAGATTAGCAATGTATATAAGAGGTCAAGTCACTCAAAACAATATAGTAGAGCGAGTTTATTCAGCACTTTATTTAATAATACATGAGTTTTCAGTGTCCCGGTATTATCAGCAATAATTATATGAAATTATAATATTCATACATGCTAGCTAACTCGTATTTTAGCCGAGGTTTATGTTTAAAATTGAACAAGAAATCACCATGAAGGTTAATAATGCTATATATATTCACATAAGGTACGTATGTTTCGATTTATCGGTCAGTTCCAAACATTTTTTCACTGAAAAAATATATAATATTTTTCAATTAGCTTTTACTTGAATTGGTATCTTGAATTGCTAAAAGCTTGTACCATGAATACGAAATATAATTGAATTCAAATAACAATTATTATTATGTGTATTTTTCTTACATGATCGAAAATGTGAAACTGTCCAATAACTTGAAACATCCCAAACAAACTCCATCCGCCTCGAATAGGCGGATGGAGTAGACACATTATTATTTCAATTAAATTCTTTTATACAAGAAAGTTTATAATTATTTCCATATTCGAAGTTTGAATTACTGTGTTTTTGTTAATGTTTACATATACACTGTTAAGAATGCATTCTGATGTCTAAAATGAGTAGTGATGCATGTTTGAATTGAGTTATTGCAATTTGTTTTTGTTTTTAATGGAACTGAAAATCTTTCCACAATAATAATTTATTCATCTTACATGAATAATTTTGAAAACTTTTTAGAAAATTTACAAATATTGTGCAAATTATTTCTTGATAATGAATCTTTAATTTTTGCTATTTCTATATTGAACAAAAAAAATAGGATAGTTTCAGTTATTAAATATCAGGTGTAGAACTGGCAAGAAAATCCTAATTTTAGATTTTTTTTCGCGATAGAGTGACACATTTTTTTTTCATTTCATCGGTGGAAAATTTTGCATTTGTTAATCACTATATTTTAGAAAATACCTAATATTTTTCTACAAATAAAAGAGCTTTTCGTATTGTAATTAATCTTTGAATGAATTTAGTGAAGATAAACAAAAATAACGTTTGGCTGTTATCTCCGTATATCTCCGTATATCTCTGTAAGAATAACAATCAGTTCCCTATAATATATTTAAATAGATCATAGATCACAGAACGTAAGACTTAATTTGTGATATTTCTTCAACTATAATTTTCTCCATTTTAAAATTTAGTTCACGGAAAATATTCGTGTAATTCATCCCTCCAATTTATATTTGAGATGAACAGTTAATTTGCGCAGAAAAATACCGTGAATAAAAGAGATTATTCCAATTATCTTCGAGTTTTAGATTGGGGAAGCTCCGAGATATCGAACGGCACCTCTTTTTCGATCATGTAAGAAAAGAGTACATAATGATTATTATGATTAATTGTTATTTTAAACTTATTTTATTGTTTTAATGACATCCATTAATTTTCTCTGATAGTCGGTAAATTGTTCATGATTAACTGAATTTTATTAATTCGAACTCTGTGAGTAATTTGATCATTCGAGCAATTGACAATTCAAGCAATTGTTAAATCGATCATATATACATTCGATCAATTGTTTTTCGAGCAACTGTTCATTCAAGAAATCGCTTTTCGAGAAATTAATTTTGGGCAATTGTCTTTCGAGCAATAATTGTTTTCGATCAATTTATCCAGAACCATCTTCTCTATTTAGTAATTCAAATTCTGTCAAATAGATATTCCTTTCAAAATAGGTATTTCTGTCAGTGACAATGTTTGCACAGAATGTTCTCTGCACGCTTTCCCAAATTTGCTTAAGTCAACATTGCCGTTACCGTCGGTCAGGATCTTCGCCCAGTATTTCAACAGCCGACAGTCGAATTTGTTTGCAATAGTATTCAAGAGGACTCCAAAGGAGAAATTATTCGACGCACAGTCACACTTACGTCTGTGAGAAAGCCGCGAACAAACATGCAGGAAATTACTGATATCATCACAGTTTCAGTGAGGAAATAGAAGAAGCTTAAATTATTGGTCGGTGAGGCTTATTCAAAATCAATTAGTTTTACCAGGAGGGTACCGTCAGTACGGTAGCCGGTAAATTGCTCGAAAGACAATTGCTCGAAAACAATTGCTCGAAAAACAATTGATCGAATGAACAATTACTCGAAAGAACAATTGCTCGAAAGACAATTGCTCGAACGAACAATTGATCGAATGAACATTTGCTCGAATTATCAAATTTCTCCAATGAACAAAATTGCTCGAATCATAAAATTGCACAGTTCTCGATTTTATAAAAGTCAGTTATTCATGAAGTGGAGCTGCACCTAACAATCCTTGTTTCTTTTTAGTAATTGATCATTAATAATTCTATAAATGATTTTAATTATTACTCATTCTGCATAATCTTTTTTTCCCTCTAGATACTGTTTGTGTCATCTAGTATGTAACATGTGAAATGGAATCATGTGGTGAATTAGTACTAATGGTAACTTCTGAGTAATGAATAACTTAATAATGAATAATGAGACAATTAATAATTAGAAATGAAACATTTAATAATGAGTAATAAAACATTTAACATAAAAAGGACCTTACATTACATCTACCAATATCCATCATCATCTTATGAAAATCAACCGACACGGTGTGATTAAATAGATATATGTAGTATGTATATACTATATATATATTGAATTTTCTGTCACTATATCTATCAGTTCTAATTTAAAACTTTCGCATATCCTCAGTAAAGTTGGAGTAGAAATACTCTCATTCGTTGCCGGAAACATGGAACTTCTTGTAGCATATCACTAGATTGTAGAATATCTTCGCGCCAAAGAACTGCGCAAGCAAAGTTCTTCCTAGTGACTGATATCCAATTTGACAGAGTAGTTTAATTTCCGACGGTGGTATTTCCTGAGGAGTTGAGAGTCCAGCTGCAGATGTCATTTCACTAATAACAAACTTCTGTGAAACATGCCACACTTCCTAATTGTTATTTAAAGTTCAAAAACTTCTGCTCCAATTTATATGATCAAACTACTTCTTCGAATCAGCATCTCGTATTGCTCTTGCTAACATTTCATAGAGATCTTGATGGATGAGTTTGAAGTAAATATCAAAATTCAGAGGACTTTGGGGAAAATAGAATCAATATTATGAAGAGAAAGTTGAACTCACTTGGAAAAACATTTCCCAAGATTGAATTGCATTACCTCTATCTAATTTACATGGAATTGAAGAACAGTGAATTAATTATTGCATTATTTATCTTCATATTATTAAATTAATATTAAATTTCATGAAAATCAGATTGTTTATTTATGTTGTGCTAATTTTTTTTTTTGGGGGGGGGGGATATGTCGATATATACATAAAATATTCAAATAATATTTTTCTGGGTCATCATTGAATTTAAATAAATACTTTTTAAATATATTTTTCAATTGTAACAAGTTCAAACATTTCAACAATACAGCATCAATATTTCCGTCCGTCACGCTATTACTAGATATAATCTTACACTAAGAAAACAACTGGTACATTGAATACGAAATTGTTCTTATATCTGTTTGATAAGATCAATAGTTTAAATAATTAAATTGAAAATTATTTAGTTGTATTAAAAAAAAGAATTGTGAATAGATTTTTATCAGTTTTTAATTTAATTTTTCAATTTATTATTTACGACACTGTAATAAATATATACTTCATTCATTAAAACACTTTAATGATTTCCAGTTAGTTGATCTCTTAATGGAAAGTTTCTTTACAATAGCAGGCAGGATCCAACTCTCTGACACGATGTAATGAGACAATGGGTGCTCTTTTCTCTGACCATTTTGAACTGGCTTCCTTTTTTTTGATGTGTTGATGTGTTACCTTCACCGAAAAGATAATTATACTTGAAAACATGTTTCCATATTTCTATTTTTAATTACGCCCAAATCATGTATAACGTAGTGTAAACAGAATGGAAAAAATTCGTAATTAGGCCCTCGCTGAGAAAATGTGCGGAGATAATTACCTCAGTGCGGTAATAATAACTGACCGTAGTTTCTAGCAGTCAATTGCACCCCTTGTGCGGGAATGAGTGCAAACACGAGTATTATAATGTGTCATTATAATAATGATTCTACTATCCTAAGTGAATAGCCCGAATTATACGTACTGACTTTCCTCTATGATGCTCATTGTAACAAAGTCAATATGATACATCATAGCATGATAGTCAATAATTGCTCAATTTGAAACTCACGCTTGACAGAATCATATGATTCTGATCCCTACGGAATTCGTGTTAGGTTTTCCTTTCACATTTCTGTTTTCGGTTGCGAGAATATTGCTTGGAGAAGTTGCCATGTGTTTCTATATTCGCGAACCTAAAGTTTGAGATGGTTCGATTTGGTGAATGACTCAAATCAGTATGATAAATAGTATTGTGAGATATCGGGTGATTCCTCATTTTCGATTAAATAAAAAATGTATTATAAATTATATACCTATAAAAAAAAATTGTATCAATGATAATGCAGTTATCATGGACACCAATTAAAATAACTGTAGAATAATAATTATTATATGTTTTTTCTTTAAGGATGGAAAATGTGGAACAATCCGATAACTCCAACCTTACCCTATTATCGCTTATACCTTATATCAAACTTTTCGTTGGTTTACGATATCTCTGGAAATGAAAAGGTCGTCTAGTATCAAGGCATATCTATGGAGAATAATGATGTCCATTGTTCAAAGAATAACAGAGACCTGATAGCTGATTAGGGATAATGAAGATTTTCATTTGACCTGAAGTTCATTAAACTGCACCATTGAAACAATCAGGTATTTAACACAAATTTAAACATATGTATGTTGTGTTCCGTTTAAATAAAGCTATTTAAAAGAAAGCGAATGAAATTATTTAATAAATTGTAGACTTTGATTCGATAGTGCAGCCGTGAAGTCAAAGTCAAAGATCTATTGTGAAAGTGAAAGTAGCAATACCTAAAAGTAGCTAACGGCTGTTTATTCTTCTATGCTGAGGAGTAAATGTGAAAGCAAATAAATATAGATATCATAATACTGCAAAAAAATAGAATTTATATTACATGGAGATAATTGACATACAAAGATGTTATATTACATAAACATTAATATGAAGCAGAAATAGTAAAACATCTTCTGCCGCGACATGCAACTGTTTTTCTATAATTTCTTGTCATGGTCTTAGTAGAGAGCGTTTCTAATCGGCCACAGTGTGATGAATTATCCAACAGACCTTGGTTTCAAGGATGGACGACATCAACAGGTTCGTTGGGGGATTCAGATAGGTTGATCGAGAAGGACACATAACTTTGGACCAAGACCTAGGAATTTGCTTTCTGAACCAGTTTTAAATAATATTCCATGCGTGTAACGTACGTGACACTCATGATTGAAATGTAAACGAAATGTCCTCGACGAATCTATATATCCTCAGCAGATTCCGAGATTGGCTTCAGAATGTTAACAGCATAACAACTGACGTAAATATTAATGCAAGGATCGATAAAAATGGCAGAAGACCTCCATGTTTTTGTTTGATTACGGAAGAAGGATGAATATTAGGAATACTTTTTAAATATCATCCAAATAATCTGTTATTTCCAATTATTCTGTCATGAGCCAATTCAAATGAGAAGATCATCTCATGTGACTAAACAATCTCGTCAGTCGTGCCAGACTTGAATTCTTTCAGATGAAGTTTGTTCTCTCCAAACTTATTTGCTTTTCACTGCTGACATCTTTTGTCTCTTTTGACGGGTGAAAGAAAAAATTTTCAAGTGTGGAAAATGACTCATGTCAGTAGTCTTCGCTAGCAAAATAATCAATCAATTCGTTTTCTTAATCTTCTCTCGAATGCGTTTGATCATTGGTTTAGTCTTTTGAGAGCGTGGTCTACCACTTCTCGGATGATCAGACAAATCACTTAATTCCTTGAAATACTTTATTTAATGATTTCCAGTTAGTTGATAATATGTTCCAGTTAGTTGATAAATTATAATTGGTGGAAGTGCATTCATTTAAAGGGAAGCATTTTTTTTTTTGAACAAATAGAGTGATTTGTATAATGCACTCTTACCTCATAATATATTGATACCTAATTATAATAAAATTAATACATTTATACGATTGTATTTTTATTATAACAATATTTTTATTATAAATGATAGTACTATCATTCTATTCGTCATTCAATTGTTCGCTAAGTATAATTCATCCATATTTTGGTTTTTCATTGATGCTTCAAATCTAAATAGAGAAGTTAATCAAGCTATTGCTATATTTCAACTACATCCTCAAAGTGCTAAGATCCATCAAAAAAGAAAATATAGATCAGCAATTACGATGCAAATAAAATAATATCTTTTTTGAAGGCCGTTGCTCACAATAAAAAAATTGGACTGAACTTTGTTAATTTTCATATCTCAAATCTGAAATATTGTTGCCTAGAGTTTGAAATTTTTTCAGATAATTTGTTACATTTTTTGTTTTAAAATTGGCATTGTAATGATAAATCAATTGTTTATACTGCCAACAAATAGAAACGGTTAACATTTCGTTACTGTTTTGTGTTAATCAATAGCTTGTTTTTCTAAACTGTCTATATGAGCATTTAAAATATTATCTTTTTGTTTCAATTTGAATACCCTTTTATTTGCGAAAATGCCACCTCAGTTAAAATAATTTTATACTAAAAAAAATTATATTTACTATTTTTATTTGTAATTTTCAAAAAGTTATAATTATATTATAATTTGTATATCTTTTATTTTCAATCAGCGACGAATTGTTCGGGGACAAATTGTCCAGGCGACAAATTGTCCGGCGACGAATTGTCCTAGCACCCCTCACCTCAGTATATTAGTATATTCACACAGAATAAGCGTCAGTTCTATTATGTTTTTCAAAGCCATATTGTTAAATTTGCTGAATTCCAATTTCAAATAATTCTTTTTGGTATTACTATGTAGTTAAAATAGCTGATTTTTCAGTCAATTCATATTTCTTACTGCAATATATTTTAATCAGAAAAAAGGAGATAAAATTTAAGAAAAATTAATTCAAAAATACCCCCTTCCTATAGTTCACGTCCCTAAATGAAATAGGGAAGTGAACTAAGAATTTACCTATAAATCATGTATAAGAATAGAATTCTTTTATTTACACTTCATCCAATCTAAGCTACTGATTCTTGAAAGATTTGTAAAACCTGAGAATATTCTGTTGACGGATTTGTGAACATTTTCTGAACCAATTCTTCATGAAAATCTCACTTTGTCACTTCATTTTGAAACGCCACTTTCGCTTAGTTCTTTCCAGTTACGAATAAACGAAAAACGAAATGACTTTAAGATTTGGAAATGCACCACGAAATTCTCGCGTAAGCGTCTGAGTGGAGTTTGAAGAGGAAGTTTTATTTGATGTTCTTTAATATAACGGATTTTTGTCTAAAAATGTTATCTGTGGTTTCAAAACATAATTATACTAAGTGGATGTAATAGATATCATAACATGATAATTTGAAGTTTATTCCAAATTTGTTCTTAATACAGTCTAAAAATCAGATAGCAATATAAATAGATCTCTAAAAGATATTGAAGGATAAAAATGTACTCATTAGAAACAGCCACAAGAGCTATTATTGTGAATAGAATACTACATATAATGGTAATGTCTCATAATCTTGGAGAGTTGATATATAAAATAAATCATTGAGGAAAGCATTGAGTCAAAACCCCCGCTTACACATATCTATGAATAAAATATTAATGTTGTTGCAAACTCTGATCTACAGGTTTCGATTATAAGCGTAGGTTTAAAACAAAATTAAACGGTATTAATCAAGCGTCTGTCGTTTAAATTTTGGATTTTAATATTTCTCAAAGTTAAATATAATAGTACTTTTATCAAAACATTCGAATACAACGACTAAGTATTATTATTAAGTTTGGTTCGTCCGGTAACTAATTTCAGAGCCCTTCTTATTTGTCTTTAATTCTTGGAGCTTCTAGAATCAACAACAAGATTCATTCTTTTACTTGAAGAGTCAGGGAAGAGAATAATAAGAAAATAGAGGAATAACAAGGAGAGACAAAGAAGTCATCGTAATGTGAATGTTCTGTGACTTACTTAAGTAAATTACTTAGCTGACAAACAAAGTTATAGTTATTTTATTGTTTCCAGTACAATCATGAGAATGTGTCTACTGAAAAACCAAGTAGTGAAAATAGGGATTTTTCAACCTATAATCAACTAGTTATCATGAAGAACAGTTATTGTGGGGTCATACTCTTTTGAGACTCAATTATATTCTTTCTCTATGAATAGTTACACATTTCCAAATGCTAATTTGACTTTACTAATCATAGCTAATTGATAAAATATAATTATCAATTCAAGCTATCAAATAATTCTCGTTCATCAGAGACTAGATATGTATTTTAGTTATGTACAATTTACACTGAACTGATATTTGAACAGAACATGTTAGTTTTAGTACATATGTGAACCAATACCTTTACTTGATTTAATTCTGGATATACTTTTTAATAATATTTATTATTTTGCCTTTGATTTTCAGAATAATTTACGCGTGATAAACATTGAACTTGATCATAAATTGGCTTCTGTTTTCACTCGAACTCACATATCAAATTAAAAAGGGTAGTTGTTAGGGAAGAGCATATTTTTTATCTATTATATCTAATAATATAATGCATATAAACTCTTCAATTAGAGAATTTCTTATTTTCCCTTTTATGAATTACTGATTTAGGTCAATTTTCGCCAAAAGACTTACCTTTTACTGATCAAAAACTGCTATTATTCAGTTAAATTAGTTTGAAATAATGCAATGAAAAATAAGTATTATACGGAAATATAATTTCTTAAATTTAGTTATGGGTTGTGAGACCATATTTCCAATATATAATTGAATTTTTTTTTTATTATTATGCAAGCATTATTTTACATTATTGTATTAAGTTTTCCTTTCTTGTTTCAATTATTTAACTCAAGTTCAGATTGAGGTATTTGGATTATGTTTGTTTAATGTTATTCAATTTTATTTTTTCTCAGATATCATAAGATATCTACAGAATATCTATGAAGAATAAAGAAATTGAATTATTAAAGGTTAAACACAAATCGTGAGTAGGATTCATTGAATAACTAATTTTTTTCTTCATTTTCAGCTTTCCAAGCAAGAAAACCGAATTCTAACAAAAGAACAGTAAATGAACTTCAATAAATGAAATTCCAATTAACATTTAGTTTTCTTCAACATGACGATCATCCTTCCCAATAATTAATTGAGTTATCTTCTAAATGAATTACATTAAATACTTGCTCTACACTTTTGCACATTTGTGGAAATAATGAAACAGTTTTAAAAAGTAATATTAGAGATATATGATCAATGTATTCTATTTGGATTTAGATAGGATAAATACAAAAATAAAGAACACTTAGAAAATCTGTCTAATAATTAACTGTACGACAATAAAGAATGGGGAATGAGATTACAGAATTACATGAGATTAGAAATTAATATCAGTAATGAAATCACCTAACCATCAACAATATCGTATACAACAATTGAATTAACTCTACTTTAAGAGGTATATTGGTATTAGGATATGTAATTGCTTTTGATGTAAACAAGCTCCATAAATAGAACATTCATTGAACATTAATTTAATGATAGAGCTGTTAGATCAAATATCAATGGGACGAATTATAATATTTTTATATCAAAAATAGTTGCCCTCAATGGAAACTTTTAGGAAGATACTCAATGATTATGTTTCACACAGTACACGGACACTTGGCCGAAGGACACATGGCCAACAGAAAATTGGCCGAAAGAAGATTCCACGTAAATTTGGACAAACGAACACTTGGTCGAAAGAGTTTTATTCAAAGTAAATACATATTATGAACTGCATCCTCTGTTTAGTTTTATTATATTTTTTATTTCCATGGAATTGAAGGTTCCTTTTATCAAAAAAAAAAAATTGGTATGTACATAATATGTGTGCAATTTACGAACTGCAGCCTCCTGTTAATTCAATAATTCTTCCTTTTATTTCCATCAAATTTAAAGTTATTTTAGAAATTTAATGTGTACAAAATGTGTATCCATATTACATACTAAAAGCATACATATATTGCTCAACAATTTGAATTCTTTCATAATCATGGATTTTATCGCAAATATAATTGGTGGGTGGAAAACTTCTCTTCATAGTTCTTTCTATTGCTATAGTTACGTATCATTAGTAGTTAAGTATAGAAAAACACTAGTATGTATCTATGTAGGATAGGTTTTGATAAAAACTAGTAGGTATAACTAGGTAGGTTTTCATAAACACTCTAGGTAACTGGTTAGCTATTGATGAACACTAGTTGGTAACTACTAACTAGGTAGGTAACTAGGTGAATCAATAGAATATTTAATAACATCTATTTATGATTACTTTAAAGGGCACACGTGTTATCATATTGAATAACGTTCATTCCAATCCTACTTCTACCATGTCAAGGATGGCTCAGTAGTAGCGTCGCAGACAGGAGACTACAGATCGTGAGTACGAGTCCCGCATATACCACTTCATTTCTTTCTTCATTTCGTCCCATTCAATTAGTATATAGCAAAATATAACAATAAAATTAATTGATTTACAGTCAGACCTACATATACTACAATATATGAAATAAAACGAAAAAATAGCAATTAAAACATCGCAATATTTTTTTGTTGTTGTTAAAACAAGCGGTGACAGATAAAATAACAAGATGATTGTATTGCTACAAACAATTGTTTGTGTTGTTTTAAATATACGTTTCGTTCACATAACGAAATACCTTTTTTTAAGGTAACACTATTGAAATGTTACTATAGCTAATAAGTTTTAGTTAATGTTACCTTAAAATTCCAGTGTTACTATATAGCAAATAAACACTAACAAAAAAATATTTACTATAACAAAAATATTTTGATGGCTCATTGCTGACTAATTTATTTCGCTGATAAAATCAAATACCTATTTCTTTTTTGGTTGTTTCAACCAAACCGTTCTCTGTGTATTGACCCTCAAAAATTCCCCATATATAATAAATAACATAACATCCAAGCCTTGCAAACTTTTCCATCATATTCCTAATTCATTTCTCGAACATTCACTATATCACAAGATCAGGCTTATATTAATTTGTACTCTTTTCATTAATCCATTTAATCAATCTATGGCATGCCTCAACCTACACACAACAAAACATTTTGTTTCGCATCACGCACGCTTTTTAATGCAGAGCCTTATTAGCTCAATTCTTAAGGTTGATTAAACTTAATTGACATGCAAACGAAACTTGAGACTCTTAATATTACTTAAATATCAATATTACATGTCTTTCTATAAATCAATATAACTTTTTTAATAATTGTAGTTTGTATACACTGCAAAATCGTGTGATTTGATTCATCCCCTATGAAAAATTACTTAATGCCTAATTCTCAAAATCATATGAGATTAAATACAGTAGACTTTAATTTTGTGTTATATTCTAAATAACTTATTTAGTATTTGGTAATTGCTTTCATTGAAACTAAGTTATAATTTCCATTAGAGATGGATAAAAAAGTGATATCAGTATAACGTGATTTTTCAATTACTGTGCATTTTGATTTATACATTTTATAATCTTTTAGATAAGGTATTATATTTATTTATTATATTCTACTAAATTTTATTTTTCACAAGATTGATTGTAAATTGTAATTCCTCTGAATGTAATCAATGTTTGACTGGATAGTTAGTAAACGAATAAAATATTCGTTAAACCATATAATTTAAAGAGATCGTTGTATCGAGCTGATGTTAGCTAGAACGGAAATTTTTTGTCCCTTTTAGGTGTTGTTGTGTAAATCCTGTTGTAAGGGATTTCTTTATTAAATTATATTACTGTTCATAATATTTGTCACCAAATTTCTGTCAACTTCATTTAAATTATTATTGAAACATTTTTGTCATAATATCCAGAATATCAATATATAGATTGTGAACAAATTAGGTAGTTAATATTATAAAATAGAATAAGATTAGCATGAGATGATCATCAACAGTATTATAATGGTGGTAAATCGATTGCATTATATAAGACTCACAACATTGTGTTCAAGTTGCAAAAGGTGTTTTGAATGACAACGGTAATTCAATATTAAATTTGTCTCTAAAAAACTTTCATCTAACATATATGAACCTACCATTTTTTATAATACCTGATTGAGCATGCATTTCTTGTTTCACTTCTCATCATTGAATATAAAATATGATCAGTAACGTCTAGAGAAAAACACTTTCAAAATACACGTTTACGCTCTGCAAAGTCATGATATATGTAACCATTATATACTCTCCATTTTTCTCCATTTCATCACGTCTGTGCATACTCAATTTTTTTTAGTGTACATATTGTACAATATTGGAGCATTTTATCCTCTATAAAATACACATTGAATAATATCCCACATTGAATGAATTTACCTCTCAAAAGATAGTTTTATAGAAAAGAAATAATTTCAGGGTTTGTTTGTAATAAATTTTTAATCCTATCAAAGTAACTGTGATACATGTATACATTAATATATTAAACTATTGGAATAATTGATATATACGCTTCATAATTTACATAACTTATCATAGAGATTTATACTGAAATTTATTTATGATAATTATTTCCATATAAATTTAAAGACAAATGAATATATATTTATGTTTAATATTCATTATTAATGTATATAATGAGGATGTTTCTTTCTTTCTGGTATATCACTCACTATTGCTTTATATCATCAAATTCATAATGTAGCTAATCTTATTATCATATTTATGAAAAATGGGAAAATGTAGTGAAAAATCAATACTCCAAGAACACGTACCAAATGTTTTCATAAATTGCAATAGGTTCAGTGAATAAAAGAATTATTTATTGAAAATCTGAATTTATTAAAATTGATGAAACGAATTAAATAATAGAAAATTATATTAGAAGAATTGATGAAATTGGACGAATGGATTCTCATCGAATTCCAAATGCGTTTCTAATATTAGTATAGATTAAAATAATTTCCAAGGTAAATTTGATCTCGTCCAAGGAGGAATGAATCGCTTGTTTATTTTGTTTTAGCTTTCATTCATGGTGGGACTTTAAACTAATAAACGATGTTCTCACTTAATCTTTGAATATAGGTCTATCACATTTAAGTCCATCTTACAACTTTTCACTCACAGCTTTAGCTGAAAGAAAATTAGGCTTTGAAATGAGGTTTGAACGAAAGAATATTCATATTTATGAATATTGAGAAAAAATATATGAATATCAGGAAAAAATCAACATATTACAAATACTTTTCAATGTGGATATCATTATTCAAAAATATAAGCAATTTTCAGCAATATTGCACATGAAGCAAGAAATATATTGGAATGCGCATTGGCGACAAGGATTCAATTCAATTGATTTGTAATGGATCGTACTTGACAATATTTCAACAATTGCAAGTTCCTAATTTTAAAATAAAAATTATTTAAAATATAAATATTGATTTACATTTATTTTGAACACAAAGTCAATAAACTCAATATATGTATGTTGCAAAATTCACAGAAATTTGTACATACAATTTTTTTTTTTTTTGTACATACGATTTAAGAACTTCTTACATACAATTTACATACATATTTGAATGAACAATATTTTGATTACCTGGATGAAAAAATATAATGTGGCTGATCCTCTAAATAATGATTTAGATGCTCTCTTATCAAGAACTTTTTTTATTCAGGCACGAGAGCAAAGCAGCATGTACCTACCGATATTTTGATGTGATTTTTGATTGTATATATTTAGGTAGGAATGACCTTAATGTATATATATATATAAGTGTAAAATATCTATGTTAGTGGAAAAATTAATTTTTGTTTTTAATTTTTTGTTTTGTTTTTACTATGTAATCTTGTATTACGAAATAAAGGATTATTATTATTATTATTTCCTTTATAAAATAAAGAGTAGAATTATTTTTGTATAATCATTGAAGGACAAATAGGATAAAAGATTATCTAATATTTTGATAATTTTTCTTAGTCATAACGATCATTAAGTGATGATCTATCTACCAATTAGAAGGTTCTAGGTCCTTTCGCCGGAAACACTTTCGCCGCACGACACTTCCACCGAATGACCATTTCGCCGATTATTTACCTAAATAAGGTATACCTACTTTACAGCAAAAACAGTATAGTATACATTTTGTCACTGACAAACCTGGCCGAGGAGAAGCAAGCCCCTTAATTAATAACACTAAATACAATTTTCTATATACAAGAATTTTGACTATAAAACCGTTGAAATTGACATTCACCACACGTCAAAACGATTCAAAGAAACGAGAATATTGTTTTTATCTATACATATACAGTAAAAAAATTCCTCTCGTACGATATCAACAAACAATAGCAATTCGTAGATAAGCTGGCCAAACAACAACAATAGAGATATAACAAAAACTCTAGGGAAATATAGCATTTTGTTTTGTCTTTTACCAAACCATTCACTTTTATTGAAAAAAATGAAGATTGAAAGTGGAAAAATGCAATATGATTTGAGAATAAAGTGCTATGTGTAAATAATTGTTTCTATTGAACTATATGAATTTAGTATACAACTTTATATGGATATTAATAACTTAAAAAAGGAAAGGTATCAAGTGACTCACCATAATATAAAAATATCTCATTGATACAATGATTTACAGTTTACTAATGTGTAATGAATCAAAATGTGTTGTGACATGTGGGGATCAGTGTAAATTCATCGCGGTGAATTCATCGTGTGGTAAATTCATCGCGTGGTAAATTCATCGCGTGGTAAATTCGTCGCGTAGTAAATTCATCGCGTGGTAAATATATCGCTGGGTAAATTCATCGCATGGTAATTTCATCGCAGGTAAATTCATCGCATATAGTAAATCATCGGTGACATATAACAGGAAGGTAGATAATACAAATAATAGAGAGGTAAATAATAGATGATTTTGTAATAATAATTTATAAAACTCTTCTATATTGAACACTGACTGCAGTGAACAGGTTTCAACTAATTCACATTAACTTTCAAGTCGACATGTATGTTCTAATAATTTCAGCATGTCTTGGTGGGCCACGGCATTCTTTAAATACCCTCATTTTTATTTTCTATTGTCTCTTCATTTAAAATAGCTACATTCTTATCTTCTATTGGCTACATCCTAACTCATTCAGTACGCAGGAGTTCACTATAGTGGGACCGTAAGAAGGAAATTTGTGGCTTACATGAATTATCTCATAACAAAAAAATATAGTAGTTCAAAAGAATAATAGTGTTTATTTATAAAATGAATATGTTCTATCAAAAAAAATATAATTTTCATAACAATAATATATTTTGTATATTAGGAATATTCTTTATTTAATTATGTCTAAGACTATGTTTTTATTCAAAATGCATATTGTCACATCCCTAGTTATAACAGTAGCAATGGTCTTTAATTAAGTTAATACAATAGACTTTAAAAAAATTGCATATAATGTATTGGTCCTTGTGCCCGATTGTCTTGGGGCACAATCGTTAGGGGTCCAATTGTCGTGGAGCCCAATTGTTGGTACACGAAATAATGTATGGATATGTACGTTGCTAAAGCAAACCGTTAATATTAAGAATGATATTCTATTCAATGAGGTGTAGCATTTACTGTTACGTTGTTGTTCAAACTATGAGTAGCTACCCAAATACGTAATTTGAGAATTAACATAAATTTAAATTAAAGAAAAATATGCATAACAATAAAATAATAAATTAATGCAATTACCCACATATTAAATATTTTATAGTAATTGTATGATATACATGTGAAAATTATATGACATTCTATAACTAAAAATTCAATGATTTTAAAATAAACTAACAGCACAGATTCGTACAAACAAGTTACCATAATCCAGCGAAAGATAAAGTAAGGTCGGCGTAATTATTTGTAAGAGTTTATTTAAGTTTATCAATTTAATTTTATAATGTACCATGCGATGAATTTACCATGCGATGAATTTACCATGCGATGAATTTACGGCGATGAATTTACCGGCGGCGATGAACTTACTGCAATTAATTTACCGGATACCGACATGTGTCACCCCAGAAAAGAAGTCATTGCACACAATTTATATTAATTATTTGACTATTTGATTGGAAATAAAGCACATTGTTGATTGTATCTTTTCTCCAATAATTTTGAATATTGAATTTTGTACAAAGAGGATGAATTATTTCACACAATATCTCAGTGTATACCTGCCACGCCCCATAAACAGCGGATATTGTGCGGAATATTGGCCCATGACTGGCCTTCCTTACAGCAGAAAGAATTGGAAATAGATTCAAATAGGCACTCTTTAGACCTTTAACAAAAGTACTTAA
Organism: Caprella mutica; assembly: GCA_947561585.1. Classification (NCBI taxonomy): domain Eukaryota; kingdom Metazoa; phylum Arthropoda; class Malacostraca; order Amphipoda; family Caprellidae; genus Caprella; species Caprella mutica. The sequence continues at coordinate 105,342 of CANNZV010002522.1, forward strand.
TATCACCTCAACAAGGGAATAATAATTATTAGAAAAACATAAGGTAAGAGGATATCTAAATCCGTCAATGTGAATATTATACTAGAATAAACTTGGTTATTAACTTTTATCTAGTTCATTTATTCATTTGAATTATTATAGCTTATATAACACAATGAAGGGAAGACCGATTATGCAACCTGGCTAATGTTTTTACACTAATTAATTAATAATTAACTACCTATTAAGGGTGTTCAATTTAGGGAAGAAGTATTAGAATTAGAAGAGTCTACGATTGGTCCCATTTAAATACAAAGTATATTCAACAGGATAATGGAATAACAGTATATATTCCTGTTCTATAGTAACATAATATTATTATGTTTGCCCAATGTTCTATAGTAACATAATATTATTATTTCTTTGAAGTGAAAATTCTCTATTGTAAACAATACATAAAATACAAATCAAGTATTAATGGAAGCTAACAATAAATGCATAACAAAAAATGATTCCTTCTTATGGTCGCGGCTGTAGAAAAATAATGAATATCGGTAACTATATTCAAAATTATAGGTAACAAATTATTGAGAGGTGGAGATATCGGTTTGCCCATACAGTCAGTAATATACCAAAAATCTGATAACGTATTCAGGAGAGCAACGATTTATATTTTATGGTATTTTTAACATGGATACTATGGCCAATAAACATGAAATTAAGTAGCAATCAAGGACATTAAATAACATTCCTTATATTTATTTCATTTATATAGCGATACTAAATTGTTATAGCAAATCATATACATTCATTATTTTACTCATAAAATAGAATAAGAGAGTGTAATGGACAGAGAATAAAACGTTATTTTATACTTCATATTTTATGTAGTAAGCTGTATTTCATTAGATATCTTCATATAGCTTCTAGCTGGTTGATAAAGCTTTATTGTCTAAAAGATCATATATATAATCATTGTTATATTATTATGGTTTAACAGTATATCATATTGGTAATAGAGCGTTCATATTACTGGAACTACAACATGTATGTAATTTATAAACAACTATTATGATAAATTTCAGAGTAAAAAAAAGAGATGAAAATAAATATAAAAAGAGAAGATAAATCACTACTTTTTTACTGTCGTTTAATTAGACTCATTTTAAAATAATCGATTTTAAGAAAATAGTAATAATCCAAGTGATGGGGAGAATTGGTTGATGGGGAATTAGGAAAAAGTGATGGGGAATTAGGAAAAAGTGATGGGGAATTAGGAAAAAGTGATGGAGAATTAGGATAAAGTGATGGGGAATTAGGAAAAAGTGATGGGGAATTAGGAAAAAGTGATGGGGAATTAGGAAAAAGTGATGGGGAATGGGAAACCAACCTTAGAAGCAGTTACGGATTTTAATTTAGCCAAAAAAGTGTTAATGAATTAAAATAAACCAATTTGCTTTCCACGAAATTGGTTTAAACAAGTTTTATATAAAAATAGATTTTAAAATATACATAATAATGTAACCATTACTGTGTGTCAATTTTATATTTCCATCTCTCCATTTAATGTCCAGATATATTCTTAGAATTATTATTATTTTTATGTTAGTTTTATTGAATAGAGATTAATAAAATAAATATGTAAACTTGTTATGTACAGTACATATTTAGTCATTATAAAATAATTCAGTTTTGAGATTGCTTTAATTACTACCAACTTAAAAATAGAAGAAATTATCAACCCTTAGAATGTGGGGCATTGCGATTTTCACCCTGCACCTTGTTTCTATATTACCAAAATGTACTTTTCGCAACTTCCATTATTGAATCACTATCTTATAATATTGTATTATTTTCAAGTAAATAACTTCTGCTCACTCTGGAAGCAAGAACAATGAACCATGGTTAAAATAAAATATATTATAAATTGTAATCACGTTATATGAAACGACAGTTTGGTTCGTTTGGTGATAATAAACTTCAAAGGCTTTGAAATATCATAACATTTACTCTGCTTAATCAACTGTATCGAGATATTTAATTTCAAATAATAAAATTTCAACCAAATTATAATTGGAAGATATTTTGCGACAAACTCCTGACAGATCGTACAGTTTATTTGGATTAATATACATATAGTTTCAGTGACATTATTTGGACAACAATCATTCGTTTTGAAACAATATTATTTTCGTTTGAGTTGTAATAATCAAAAATATTAAAAAGTTCCAGGAATATTCAAAAATATTTCTTAGGAAATGACATTTTTCTTTCGATTCTTGTGACATTCCCTCATTGTTTCAATAAGAATAC